>DWUN01002975.1:0-12799 GCA_018249975.1 Passova gellias
ATGACAGACATAACATGACAGAGAAAGCGACATTGTTTTATACTATGTAAGAAGATGATACAGACAATTTTTTTTCAACCCAGGAATCTACACACCTATACTGGTAATAAATAGAAAGCAGAAATATTTTTAGAAAACAGTAATTGTCGCCACCGTCCTAAAACCATCCTACCATCCTGAACATAGACACGCCGGTGGTATTTCTACTTGTAAACAGAAGGTTTATCCAAAATTTTCCACTTGGTAAAATATTTCAATTAACGTCGACAAATATCAAATACAAACGAATTAAGTGGAATCTAAAATGGAATTCGTACAAGTACAGTTCATTATTGAAGACTTGTTAAAGCTAATTAATGAAGGATGAGGTTTCAAAATCACGCCCTTAGAAGCCCTTGGCTATTATTACATATTCTTCATATTAATGTTATAAAGTGGAAAGATTTGTATGTGTGTATGTACCGAATAGGCTCGAAAAGTACATCACCGATTTCGAAAATTATTCACCATTTGAATGCTACATTATCACTGATCAATATACATAGGCTATACTAGCTTTTGCCCGCGACTTCGTCCGCGTGGAATAGTGTATTTTGCAATAAAAGTATCGTAGGAAATTAAAATGCTACCCAAAATCACAGTTCCACGCGGACGAAGTCGCACTCAAAAGCAAGTAATTATATACAAATGCTTACATTTGTATAATAACAAATGTGTAATTAAAATTATTGTAGGTGGACACGGCATACAAATTAATTACTCTTTTAAAGCTATAATTAGTGGCCAGTGTTTTAATATTACCTGTACTATAATGTAACTTATATAACTTTTAGTATCAACGATAAAATTTACATTGTTTGTATACATTTTACAACATTGTTATCATTATTTTATTACAAACATTGTTATCATTATGACATTACGAACATTACTTTGCCACCTAGCATCTGAGAAATCAGGATTAATTCTATACCACACGAAAAATGGAAACAAAAAATTGTATGATTGATCAAACAACGATATTGATTGTGTCGTCAACTCAGCCATGTTTTTGAAACTCGATTCCTTATTGCTTAGCACTTCCTTTATCACATACGAGTGTACAAAGAATAACATCGCACGAAAATATTACCTTCAGTCAT
The DNA here is from genome assembly GCA_018249975.1 of Passova gellias. Taxonomy (NCBI): domain Eukaryota; kingdom Metazoa; phylum Arthropoda; class Insecta; order Lepidoptera; family Hesperiidae; genus Passova; species Passova gellias. The sequence goes on from DWUN01002975.1 coordinate 1,143, forward strand.
TTAGAAATTAATGGAAAATAGGCTTTTACGAGGCACTAAACGTGGCGGTACACTCCTGGAACTGTACGACCTTTTTTTATTATCAAAATAACGCTGAGATTTACTATTAAGAAAGTTTCTAGGAGCATAATAACAGAGCAATAAAAGTCGGCTAAGTTTGTACAAGGTTTTGCCGTAGATACACTATTTCTATATACCTATCGTTACACTGTCGTAGGTAATAGTTTTATGTATAATATGGATGAGGATAATCATAACACAAATATTTGTTTTGCACGGGAATCGAACACCGAACTCCGTATTCCGTAGCCAGCTTTATTAACCACTGTACCTACGGGTCATTCAAAGATTGTCGTTACCATATCCGTTTCTGTAGAAATTATTTCATCCGTCATAACTTTTCACTTCTCACCGACACTTAAGTTTCCAACGACCACTTCTGAGCTTTTGAAAACTCGTCATCGAGAACTTGAAAGTCTACAGACGTTTCACGGAAGATCCTATTTAATAGTTAGGTACTCATAAAAAGTATGAACGGAGAAATGAAGCCTTTCTGGACTTTATTCAGTAACTTTAGCAAGGTAATACCACTACTGCGAAAGGGAAAGCAGTTAAGTAGAATAGTAATATCGCCGTAGTCTAGTCGTGTACCATAAACTCGAGGTTTTAGGGTTTGAATCTCTTTTATACAGGCCGCTAAGTTTATGATGATTAAAATGTTTTCTTGATTGAGGACTATTGCACGATATCCTACTACACTATGTCCTACTTCTGCAGTCCTATAGCAAATGAATAAACAGATTAACATTAGCTAAATTACTAATAGTAACTGACGCGAATAGGAATTGTATAGTCCTATTCCAGGTTGGTTACATGCTCTGTAGCTGCTTTTTTAAATTTTTTGTATAAATTCGAGGTTGCGTTGTAAATTGTTATTTTCGATGCACTTATGCGTATTGGCGCTACTCAAATCTATGACCTTACTTATATTGCAAGATCAAAACAAGTGAGGACTCAAAAACTTGTAACTAATATAAAGCGGAGATACGCCAATAAATAAGGATTTACTGCGGGTTCCAGCGACGTATAAATTGGATAAAGATATTTGGAATCGGTCTACGAGAAATGTTGGTAGCGAATTTACTTTGCTAGATGCTTTGCCATTAAGGGAGAGATTTGTAAATGGCTACTGTCGTCCTACTTCGCTAAACTCTATCTGTGACCGTTTAATTGAAATATCTATATATTTAATGAGCTATTAATTTAAATACAAAAGTGTATTTATTTTCTCTAATTGGTATATTACATCGTGATCGGAGTCTGTATCAAAATTTCTGTTAATACATGAGAATTTTATTGGGTGAATAATTTTGAGTGTTATTTGCAGACCGTACGTAAGGATTGGCTGTTTTCATATCGCTCCTTTATTGGTACGGCTTATAGCGAATTTACTTTGGTGCGGCTGACTGGAGTTAAATTGTGGGAATGGTCTGCATGGTCCGGATTTATGGTTACCCCAGCATCCAATAAAGCAAATGTTTTGAGCGCTTTGCATTTATTTTGTCGGCTACCCCGTTTTCACCCGGTTTAAATATTTTATTTTTTGAATTTATAAAAGATTGTATTTAGTGGTTTCTCTATAAATACTCTCTTGCGGTACCTCTGCAGTCCTTATGTGCATGAGCTTTTACGCTGGGTTCAAACTGCCACCATACATAAAGCCATAAGCAAGGCCGTTGATTCATTGATGCATTGAAAGAATTATTTAATACGCTTCTGGAAACCAGAAAGAAAGATTATTTCGCTCAAATACCGAAAACATAAAAGTAATTACAATAACAATAACAATTATACAATTCCTTTTGAAATATAACATGTTCGTTAAATCATACACAAGGACATTCATGGGACAATACATATGTATATCCAAAAAAATTTAAATAAAATTACCAAAAAAAATTGGCAATATTGCCAACAGCGTAAAGCGATTGAGAGTAATTTATTTCCAGTAAAACATAAATAGATGAAATCGTTTTAGCTTTCCCAAAGGCTCGATGGCATTGAGATATGGGATCGACATCTGTAATTGAAATTCAGCGTTCGTTCATTTAAGGAATTTAATTATAAGGTCGACAGACAGTGATTTTGCTAAACAAAACTATTTACCGAGGATAAAGGTAAGGCTGTAAAATTAAATATATCGGATAAATCTCCTTAGAAATGTAATGTGCAGTTTATCGACTACCTAGCCGGTCTGTGGTTATTTTAGCAAAAGAGGGGCTTTTGTTGAAGTTGTTATTATTATTATGATTATTATTATTTCGGAATTTATTAGGATCTATACATATACGAGTATATAACATTGAAATGTCTGTCCTGAAATGTGATTACAACATAACTGTGGTTTCACAAATGCTTATAGTTATTTACATAATAGTAAAACACAAACAAACTTATTAAAATTTTGTGTCTGTCTGTCTTACCGAACCGATTTTAATGGGTCTTTTACTCGAAGATAGAGGAGGCTATAGGACAATATATGTATATGCTACTTTTATCCAGATATTCCCACCGGATCGAAATTTCGGGGAACAGCTCGCATACATTACAATAATAGGTATTATTTTAATAGTTTGTCATTCAAATGAATATGATCCAGACACCAACCCCGAGCGAGGCGCGTCAAAACTCAACGCCATCAATAACCCGTACAACATTAATGCTCAATAAATTTTATTGGCCATAGCTTCCGTTTAATTTCTAATCGATTATCGCCCGGGGTCCGATTGTAATCGGTGGGCCGCTCGGCTCGTGACCACACGCAGTTTGAAAACATACGCAATAATAAAATGGGCGTTAACGTGGCGTTTAGCGGGGAAATTCGACGACAACATCACGAATGTGAATGTACCGTAAGCGCACGTGATTGCGATTAGAAAAGCAAATGTGCCTATATTTTTAATATGTGGATTTTGTTGTTCAGACATTTTGTAAGCATTATTTAGAAGTCTCGAAGATTTCAAAGAATTTCGAGTTGATGTTTCTTGGATAACTTTACCGCAGCTCGTGCTTTTGTCTTTTAAGATAAATGTCTTTTACATAATAATTAATTCACTACATTTTTTTTCAACCGGCGTGTAGATAGAAATTGTACCCGATGTTTTTGTCATAAACGCTTCTTTGAATTATATCAGTGCGATAGTCGGCGACTGCATTGCGCAAAATATTAACACGTATGTCCTCATTCTATAGGTAAGAACAATTAAAAACTGATGTTATCTTTTGTGCCATGTAACAGAAATCTCTTCTATTGCCGGTAATAACGTTAGAGTTCATTTATTAGATAAAAGATACCTTTTTAGTGTGGATTACATCAAAAGGGTGTATTAATAAAAGTTTCCTTTCTAACGAGCTTTTAAATTTCGTAGATTAATAGATTATTTTACAGGGTTATTTGAGGTGAGGTGTGAGGTTTTTTTCCATAATTTAATTAGATTTTTATTTCTAATTTAATGGAAAAAACAGAGCTAACTAGTGTTTGCATATATGTACTACAATGCAGTATATGCAAAATCATACGATAAAACAATGATTTAATGAACTTTCATGATGTCCTTAGTTCCAATTGAATTTAACAATCATTTGATGCCAAACATACTTTAGGTAATTGTAATTTAGTAGTATCATGTTACATTATGTTTAAGAGTATGTTTAATGACATCCTGAAAATTCTTTTATATCTTTTTTTGGTTTTGTACCAGATGTATATACGAAGAAACCGCAAAGAATCTCCACTTTCAATTCCGACATTCCGACATTGTCCCCGAATTCTTTTCGTATTCCATTATTTATGTTTCACTTTTCCACTGTCTTATCGAGATGTCACATATCCAGCGAACAACGATAAACTGAAAGCATTCGCTATAGAAAAAAATAATGAGTAAACAAAACGTTGGACTTAGTAATTTTTGTAACATTGACTTAAGCAATATATCATTGCACTCGTATTGTTCTCCCAGTGTAGATAAACAGTAAGAAGTCACATAAGTATGTAGGTGTATCAACATGAAAGATTCCGTAGTAGCTTTCATGTAAATATTGATAAAGTTTTTTGTTGACCAACCCAAGCTTTATCCAAGCTTTGTTTATTTTACTCAATACATACTTACATTTTGCTTTACCGGCTATATCTACGTGATTACGTTACGTTTCTACGTGATATCACTTTTGCATATTGTTGTTATGTACACTAAAACTTATCTGTCTAAATCTTAAGTGTTCTTGTAACAATTGTCAGACTTAACAAAATATTATTTACATCGTTATTGAAATGTCTTTTTAGAATAAAAATATCTATGGATAATGCTACTGCTCTTGCGCAATATTGCAGTACCCTGCCAGCGATTAACGAGCATTTAGCGTGAAGTAGCCATGGATATTCGTTACTCGTTTTCAGTGAAACACCAGCCGAAATTCGCGGCGAATACAGAGTGTTTATTTATTAAACAAGTATATTCACGCCGGTCAAAATAAACGGCAGTCCGAGTGAATGGAAAGAAGGCGCTTCAATTTACAACTGAAATAAATATTTTCCCACTTTATTCCTCGACAAGAAACTTAGGGTGAATGGGGAAGAATTAAAGCCCGCTTCGCTTGCGATGCAAGACTTTGCATTAATTTAGTCGCCGTCACTGCGGGCAAAGGATTTTATTGTGTTATAGTTGTTTGATTCCACGATGACCTAATTCTTGACATTACGCAGCTCGAACACGGTGAAAGCGAACACTTTAACACTGACTGTATATTCTAATGTATCTGATCTAACCTAACCTTTATAACCTTCATGGCCCTTATCCTCGATCTAGCGTTCTTGTACCCATTAGGTCCGCAAAGCAGAAGAAACCAATCATATGTATAATATGTTGTTGACATTCATTAAATGTATGTAAGGTTCAAAAATAGTTGATATTGAATTACAAAGGTAATGCGCGGAGTAAGGACCGAACAGTCCACGCTTCCTATAATCGGAGCAACTGGAAGAGAATTTAATGTGGTCGCGATAGAGAAGACGATAAAGAAGAAGAGGAGGACAAATGTTGACACGTAATGTTGGATGCCGGTGACGAGGAAGAACTACACTCTCCTATCTCGATCAAATCGGTCAGACCAGTCTCGGGGAGTCAAGAGTTTCCGAAACCAGCGTGTACGCATGAAGAGAGTGATAAATCTAGACGAAGCACGTCAGGTTTGTGAGGACAGAGATATTTGACACTCGGTGCGCCCTATTGTGATGGTATTATTATTACAATGTAATAACGTTTTCGAATTCGAAAATGAATCTCAACGAACGGGACAAAACGGACGTTTCGGTGAGGGTCGAGCTCAATGAAAACATCGAGAATGAAAAAGTGTCTCGCGTGTCCTGTCGCTATGAACTTGGCAACCATTTTGTTACATAGCAATTTTTTTTTGTACCTGTAACAATTACTGACAGATGATGACATTTTTATTTCCCAAAAAACAGTAAAAACATTTGGCGTTCAAAATGTGAATTTAAATTTATTTTCGTTGCTATCAAAATTTCGAAACTTGCAATTAGCACGCTATGCTAAATTATTATTTAGTAAGAGTAGACTTTAACCTAGGAATTTTCAAACGTAGAGCAAATTGGTATATCAATGCAACACATATATACATTGTAAACTGCATCATAAAATCATAAAAAAGAAGAATTTGATGCACGCGTAAAGCGATTTGTGTAATATTAACAAAAACAAAATCAGTTACGTACATTTACGATCACAAAACCCTTCAATACTAAGTAAGTTGAACGAGTTAAAGAGCGTAAGCAAGTGGGAATAAAGGAATGAACGGGAAAAGCAATGTTGCTGAAAAAGGAAAGAATCGACGTCAATACATATTTTTCACTTGTTTTTCTTCCTCGCAGCCAGTAATTTTAACCTGAATTCGATATTGGCGCATGATCGACGTGTTTTTTCAATAAAAACATTTTTGTTTGATATTTGAAGCAAGAGAACTAAGTAAAAACTTCAATTTATTTATTTCAACATGAAATAAAGCAACAAAAAGGCAAATGGAAAGGCAAAGACGTTTATTTGCACAAATATGGGTACATATAAAGATTTTACAGGTTTATTAGTTGAAGCCATATTTGGCATTTTACGGCGTACACATTTAAGGAATGGAAGTAAAACAATAGTTACTTATTATTGCTAAATTATTACACTAAAATTAACACATGTATCATATGTAAAATAAACACAAGACCGTGGTCTTTCTTTAATCACAATAACAGCAGAAATACGTAATCCGGCTAGTTGATTATAAACATGAATAGTCCTTAATATTCCACAACACAGCAAGCAATAAGTCGGCTCTGACCCCCACCTGAATATATTACATTTGGAAAAGTCATAGTCTTATTGTTGGAAGAAAAACCTATGCTTTTTAGTTCCCGAGTAATCCAATTTCATTTCCATTCATTTATTGCATGCGTACCGCTAGGATTTTATTGAATATATTTCGTCTGTCGTATAATTTAACCGTATGTATTCCAGCTAATATGGTTGCATATTTCAATGTGTAATTATGTTCTTTATCGCCAGAATGTATGAGTTCAAAACTGGATGTAAGTCTACTATAACGAGTACCATCGCAGCCTCTCGCTGGCTTCCTGGTTCTGCCTGTAGCCTTTCGCACTCCCTCAGCCTAACTGAATAGCGTGTATTTTGTTCATTATATTATACATTGTGAATAACGGAAGTCTCGTCATTATAATTCCATTTATTTTTGTTGCAGGACACGGCAATTAGTGATCGTCAGAATGTAATTATGTAAGTGTAATTCGAAATATTTGTACCGTACGTTTTAATTTCAAGTATTAATATTTACGAATACTATCAGAATAAGACATTAATGATACCGCTGACTTTCTGATTCCGTCTGTAAAAGTTTGAAAATAATTTCTAAATTTGTATGTCGGAATTTGTAACGGCCAAATTCTGGTAAATCTGCGGGCGGAACATCAAGGTACGAAAACGTTTCGAAAATTCTAGAACACTTTTCTAAATACGTGGCAAGGGACGTTATATATTAATAATTACCGAAGCGCTAAACACGGCCCCGAATTCTCTGTTACCGCGGCCGAATAGAACAAAAATTGGAACGCTTTTATGGATCGTAAAGAACCTTACACAAAACACAATCGCTCACAATCTGTATCAAACAAAAAAGTCGCACTGAAGTCCTATAACTTTGTTCGCTTTATGTGTATGCTCTTTGTCCCGACATTAAACAAATAAACAAAAGCGAAACGTTAATAGGCGTTTGATTTGATCAAAAATTAACCTGTAAATATGAAGTTTATAACAAAATTTGGATTGGAACGGGAAAAACTTGCTCATTAAATCCGAAACATTATTTTACCGTAAACTGTTGATTAAAGACCGGAGAGCTTAATTAAGACATTTAAATTTATACATTTTAGATATCTTGGACTATAGAGATTGGACTGTTAGTGTGCTTTCAGTTAATAATAGGTGTTAAAAAATTTGTTGATAAGTGTTCATTAGTAACTGGACTGCAGAAATGGGACTGTTAGTAATGTTAGTAGTTACTATATGTTAGTATCTACCCCATTAGAGGTCAGTCAAAGATGCATTGCTACACATGATGACTTAGATTGTCCTCTCTGGTATACACGTGGATCGGCAACCACAACCTTTAAACCGAAACACATATTAATGTAAAAAGAACCGATTCACGGTATAAATTTGTTCCTCCTCCCATATTTGTTATCCAATTATGATTTTAATTATAAATGACGCAAGAAAGTACGGCTACAATCTGTACACATAATATGAAAATTAGTGAACGTACGTTATTCCACTAACACGTGGAAGTAATTCCCACAAACTCCAAGTTACCCAACGAGCAGTCAGATTGACACTCATATTAATTTCTCGACCTATATACCATCGTAACACAAATTGCTTGTAGAATTTCGTAGTAATTTCAAATGTAAATTGCCAATTTGGGCGAACGCGACGATTCTCCAAGTAACTGCTGTTATAGATATTATTTCATTTTACGACAGCGCACCGTATAATCTTTAAGTTATAGGTATTAAGTGTGAGAATATCTTAAGCTACGTGTCATTATGAATTGAAACAACCTTAATGTATTCGACTATTCAGTATTCAATGGTTCGGAAATGTGTAGTTTATTGGAAGGAAGTTATCCATTTTTATGTCTTGGTGTTGGCTAATATTATATTAAACTCGCTGTTGCCAGCGGCTTTGCTTAGATATGTCATTTTCATAAACTATTAAATGCATTAATTTTTTTAACCAAGCAGAAGCGTAAATCTGAAATTTCAAGTTACAAATCATTCCAAAGAATTTTCATATAATCCTTCTACCCCCGTATTACTGCTTTAGGAGTGGCATTTCCAAAATTACTTCCTTGGTGCTCACTTACACAATGTATTCAATTTATTTGGAATATTTCAGGATGGTTTCGGCTGTCCTTTGATATCTGGATCAGTTAGTGAGGCAATAAATGACCTTCCTATTTTAAATATACCTGTACTTATTTATTAGTATAAGCCATATTACGAATATCTGGTGTTATGTTTGCTGGGCTTAATATCATTTTTAACAAAGTAATGATAAGACCTTAACAAAAAATATTAAGACCCCGTTTGTATGATTTATGAGATCTTACAGTTAGATGACAAAAGATAAAGCAAATGACATCCCGGCGGGCTTATTAAATTGCTTCATATAACAAAAACAAAACTGTGAAAGTATGGCTAGATGTAAATGCTTTTAGGTAGACTTTAGGTGAATCAGTTATTTGTACATTCTTTACTGTTTTCATATTAGTTTCAAATGTCTATTCAGAAAACATGAAATCGTGATATGAGTTTAACAAAAAGTAAAAAGTGAAACCGTTGCCTTAGCTACCTGAAAATTGCGACTTGAATAAGGACAATAAACTAAAGCCGTGCTATTTAAGACATTTACTTACTAATATTTATATATGTAATTGTTAATTATTCAACCTTGAGAAAGAGGACAAATCGATGAAAGGTAATAAAATATTGCTATGGATTATATCTCTTAGCCTGTCAAATGGACATAATAAAAATATATAAGACCACACTTCCTAGATATCTTTAACATAATCTATACTAATAATATAAAGCTGAAGAGTTTGTTTGATTGTTTGAACGCGCTAATCTCAGGAAATACTGGTCCGATTTGAAAAATAGTTTCAGTGTTAGATAGCTCATTTATCGAGGAAGGCTCTAGGCTATATAACATCACGCTAAGATGAATAGGAGAGGCAACAATAAAAAATAATTTATATGGCAGAATAACGTTTGCCAGGTCAGCTAGTATTATAGTACTTTATAACATCTGTAACGTGTGCAGGTTTCCTCGTGATGTTTTCCTTCACCGTTATAGCGAGTGATATTTTTTTAGTTATAAAACGCACGTGACAAGTCAGAGGTGTGTGCCGAGATCAAACCCAGACCCTCCAAAGTGGCTATCACTGCTGAGTGCAGTTACTGTATTATATATTGGAGATGAAGTTGTAGATGACGTTCATTCAGGAAATACATTTTTTATGGTACGGTACGGAATTACCGTCACTTTCAAGGTAACGAGGTAAAACGTAGCACTATGTTGCAATAGACATGGATTATAATAATTATTATATCTATGAAACAAAACAATGTAACGTCCACTTGTATCACGTAAGTACATGGGCTAATTAGCAGCAAAATGTTATTCAAGTGAAACAAAATATTACTCTCATCTACCAGGCTTTTCCGTACTCTGTTTTAGTTTTTAAAACTGTAGAAATATTGCACAGAATAGGAGGGAACGGCGTAATATTGAAGTACCCTCTCTTGTCCTGTTCATACCGCATTCATATTGAGTTAACTAATGTAACTAACACTGGTAAAAAGTATCAACAGAGCTTTCTTCGCTCTTCTCACGTTCTACAGAGCTTATTGTACGGAAAGCTGATGAAAGCGATAACTCGTCACAATATGATTATGACTTTGGTTGTGTTTTTATACATTTTATTCTGAAATTTCATAAAAATGTTTGATGTTATGATCTATTTCATTTATGTAATGTAATTTTAAATGCAATGGTAAATGGTAAAGCAAGATTTAATTAGCCATATATATGGATTACTGTAAATAAATATACACTCGGACATAGATAGCGATAAAAACATAAGCGATTTGAGTATAATATTGAACACTGATATTTTATGTAAAAATGTTGAAAATAAAACTTGTATTTACGTGTTTTTTTTCTGTTTTCAGGTAAAAATTTAAGGGTTTTCTTTTATTTTAAGGTATGTACAAAAGCAAGTTCAAAAAATTACTTTTTTGCACTCATTGTGCCAGAAACGTGGTGAATAAATTTTTTTAAAATCTTATATCTAATGATCACCATAAAAGATTTGTATTTAAAAAAAATTGGTACCTGTAATCGCAATTTCAATTTATTAGTCATTTTTTCATAAGCGTATTCACTGTTTCTTTTGTTTAATTACTTTCAAAACAATTGAACACCACAGGAACATTGTTAATATACCTACCATTAATAGTTTTCTATTAATATATTAATAGTTTTCTATACATTATACAGTCTGTGGCATCGTTACATTCCAATGTCAACAGACCGAGCTATGCAAGAGTGAACAATTATTTGCAATGAAACAATAGTGCAATAATTACTTTTTGCTGCAAATCAACCGTTTTCCAGTTTCCCACGCTCTGTTATATTTTCTCAAACGAGATCCGAGAAAGTAAGTGGTAATATCGCGTTTAATGTAATGTTTTCTCTGGAGGCGTATTGTTTATTTCGTTTCGTATGAACTTTTGTGTTGCTTATTAAAATGTCGAGTGCAATACTGTGTGTGAATCACTACACAGTACAAAACAGAGTCGCTTTCCGCTGTCTGTCCCTTTGTATGCTTAGATCTTTAAAAGTACGCAACGGATTTTGATGCTGTTTGTTTTAATACATAGAGTGGTTCAAGAGGAAGGTTTATATGTTTATAGGTCTTTTTAAAAATGATTTTTATTTTAAAAACAGGCTGCAATACTTAGAAACAATGTTTTTTATTTCAATATACATTTTACGACTTTATGTTATGAGAAATACTTGACTTAAATCACGTTGAAATAATATTGGATAAAGATTAACACAATTTAATGTGTAATAAATATTTTTTTGCTTTTTCTCTGTATTTTTCTTATATAACATGTTCGAATGATATCAGCTTGACTACGCTACTGGCTACCACGTTACCTGACTTGCTATATCAAAGAAATTGTGAATGTAGGTCAATTAAACATGAAAGCCATTAAAAAAGTAAGTAATTGCCTGACCACAATTAACTTGGAAAACACTTTTGTTTCCCCTCTACAGAGCATGGAATAATTAAGTAATTGCTCGCTTAGCGGCGTTTGAATAGATAATGACTTCAAGTCCAAAAACCGTAGTTGGGACTATTTTTGGATTGGTCAATTAACGAACTATGGTTAACTAATGGCTGCGCTCGTGAGCGAGTGGTTAGAGATCCCGACTGCAAATTGGGTGTCG
>DWUN01002976.1:0-12797 GCA_018249975.1 Passova gellias
CGCGCTAATCTCAGGAAATATTGGTCCGATCTGAAAAATTCTTTCAGTGTTCGATAGCTCATTTATCGAGGAAGGCTAACATAAATTAACATACATTAACATCACGCTAAGATGAATAGGAGAGGTCAGCTAGTTCTATCATAAGACTTCTACTTCAAGTCACCGTAACGGACTTCGTTTCAATATTCTTGTACTGCTTTATACCAGTATATCACATTTGTGATGATTGCATGTCTTTTCTAGGAATAGTAAGGGTGAGCACACATCAGTAATATTGCACAAACTGGACTGGTTACTGAGCCGGTTACGGTCCCTGTCACGATGAAATGTTTCAATGTGGACATTATCTTACACAACCCATAGTAGGTACCTACTTATTTTAGTTAAATTTAATATCGATAGCTGCACAATATACAAATGTGAACTCACCCTAAGTTAACACCTAGGACTAATGGACATTTTTTATACAGAAATATAGAATTCTATGTCACTTTTATATGTTGAAAAGTTTCAAGGTTCAGCTAGGTATTATTTTAGTCACAAGTTTGGAATGAAAATGTAAGAATTCATACACATACCTAACATCACCCCAGGTCCCTGGCGGGGTAGGCAGAAAGCACTGAGTGTCAAATATCTCTGTCTTTTGCAAACCTGACGCGCTTCGTCTACATTCATCACTTTCTTTAATTTAAAGAATTCATCTATTTGCAATACGAATATCTTACAAGTCATCAAACCCGAGCATCCCGTTGGACTGGTTATCAAAGAGGAGGAATAAACTATGCAAGTTGGCGATGGTCACTTCGTTCCAGCCCGGGAACCGTTCCACCACCTTCTGCATGCTCCAGCGACGGTCCTGCTCTTTCATTTCCTGGCAACAATCAGAATTGTAATGTACGATAGACATACCTAGATTTGCCTCGGGCGAATACTTCAATATGATTCAATGTGCGTCCCCGCAGTAAGAGGCGGTGAAGCGGATACACTACGAGAATGAAATATAATACAGCGCGTATAGCTTCACAATAACATGTTAATAAATCAGAAAGAGTGAAAGTCGCATAAACAAGTACAATTTTTCACTTGCATTAGTTACAATATTTAGTCATGGCGAGATTTACCGACATTTTTAATTTACGATTATTAATTGTACCTACGCAATTAATAATAATACAATACCTATGTATATATCCTTCTACTATTTGGGCAGAAAACTACATGGAATGCTTTTTTACTAGCATATTCGTACCTGATTATATTGACGCTGTTCAGCCAACCTTTTGTAAAATAAGTCTACCAGCTTATCATAGTCGGTTAGCGGGCCTTTGAATGTTTCAGATGCTTGTTTCTTCGGCTCCCCTGTAATAAATTATTTATAGGTATATTAAATTTGAAAGTGTCATATTGTCGATTTGCATAATTTACAATATCGAACAATAATCAAAAGTTTTGATGGAATTTGGCCGCAAGAAGTATTTAGAGGTTTGTTTTTCGTGGCAGTGAACGCCAGGACCCATTCCGCATCTACTCTTCATCATCGAGGAAATTTGCAAGTGACTTCAATCTTACCAGTGGCTGTAAAATCCTCTTGCCTGTAAAAACATATGGGCTTTCTCTTCACTGGATACTCGAAAAATCTGCCCAATCCCGAGAATAAAGCGCTTACTTGATGTCCCATTTCAATACGTTATGTTATATGTTATTCAATGAAGCAAACGATTGACAGCGCCCTAAGACAATGTATTTTTAAAACTTTATATTTTAAACACGCATTGTGCATATTTTAAGTATTACATAAATTTTTGACACAAAATGGGTCACTAAAAATTGAATAATCAATAATAAAGGTTAATATTACAATTATTAGTAATTGTTACCATTCTAAAGGATTAATGTGAAGGGGATTATAGTAATTTTTTAATTCAAATCCAAATGAGTCCTATGAAAGCAATGTTTGGAACCTGTTGATTATGGATCTTCATAACGTACATCTAAAGGCTTTGAAATTGTGTTTACAATATGCTCTCTCCGGTATTCGGGTGAAATTCTCGAAATGTTTATTCATTCACGAAACGTCGAGTGGCGCAGTGGGATGAGGGCGGCATGGTTTGGCTGGCACGTCACGTAGGCCACTCATTCGGCCGGCCTCGCGATTCGTCGGCACTTCTCGACTCGGCACTCCCCTGTCAATACTTTTACCGAGCGCTTCCCTGAACTTCCCTCTATTCGACCCCCACGCTCGCTACGTCGTTTGTGTAGGCGTATCTACGTAAATTATACGTTGTTATATAGGTACTACGCGCCTACACACCAATGACAAAAGATACCTCTGAGTTGGCAACGTAATACTTTCTTACGCATCTTCGAAATAGACGTCTTTGTTAACGTTTTCATAAAATACAAAGTTATGTGACTTAGCCCTCACCTCAACTTTCTCGAATATTTCCATTTATTAGGAAAGTCTTTAATAACTGTGTCAATAAATCTTAAATGTCTAGTGTTATATCAACATTATTTTATTTAGTTTCATCTTTGTGTAAGGGCTGAGGGAAAAGGTTTAGGGCTTTAAATAAAACACCAATTTCTATCAATCACTTGATTAATTTTTAATACAAAATTCCATTAAAAATTTCAAAAATTCCATGACATATATAGCGTCACGCACAATTGATAAGATTATAGAATCAAGGTATGATTTACCGAAAGGATAAAATAATGTAAATGAAATATGGTAAGCGGTAAATTATTCTAAATTAAAATATAGGAACATTTTTAAAATTATTCAGTCTTTTTCCTTAACGACAGGAGTGTAACGTAAGATACATTTTATAAAAAGAAAAAGACTGTTGTCGACTGTAGCGCAACAAAAGACATTTCCAACTGAAGTGCGAGCGCCCCGCGCGTGTGCGGGGCGAAGCGATGCCGCTACGAACTTGGACGCATTGTTAATGGGGGAAAGAAGTATCGGTAAGTATGTTCTGCTTATTCTAGTAGACAACAGACTTCTAAAGCGGTGATTATACCACCGCTCTGATATCAGTCTTATATTAATATTACAATCAATCAATTAAAATTAAACCGAACGTGAGGTAGAGCGGTTATACAATTTGAACACAACTATATACGGTAACGAGCAACAACCACCGTCGACTTATACATACATAGATAAAAAAATAAATAAATAAATAAGCGTGAACTCGAAATACTGCCAGTAGCACGCCGAAGCATACAGATTGATATTTAACAACATTAAAATATAACCATTTTAAATAAATATATATATGTAAACTGTTAATACTGACAATAGCACGCCGAAGCATGCGTACTGCTACGAGTCTACAATAAAATTATTTTTTAAGAAATGATTAATTAAAATTAATGATAAATTATTTTTTAAGTCAATGAATGATTTAAAAAATAATACGAAAGACGATGCGATTTATAAATACTGAAAGAAGCAATATAAATAATATTATTTTTAAAATTCGAACGGAATTACTGGCTACTGATAGTATGTGAACCGAAGCATACTTTAAAATTAATAATAAATGAAATATATTTTATTAATTTTTTTCAACTGAGTAACCCTTTAAGTCAAACTGAATTTTGAGGATAAGAAAAAAGTAAATATAATAAATATTATGTAGGTGATAAATAAATAGTACATCAAAAATGGCCGCTGCTCGCTTCCGCAGTAGTAGCCCCGCGGGGAGCGCCTCTGCCGACGAGACAACAATACGCTCTGACCCCGAGGCTCGTGTACAAAAATACTACTTAACTAACTTAATTAATGTGATACACTATCACTACTGCATTCGTCGCCCCTTCCAAACACTACACAATAATATTACCAATACATTATCCGTCCAGACATCACTTAGAAAACTCTTTTAATAAATAGAAGCAAAATTGTGACACTAATACGACTACTTCAAGCACACACTGAATGCAAAATACTTTTGTGAATAATAATAATAATAATTAAACAACCCTTACTTACGCTATACCGACGCCCAAAGGGGTGACGAATGTAGACAATCAATTACCACTAGGACTAACACAACACAAGCGCCTATTTTAAACATTTAAAATAGCACAAATAGAATGGCTCGATTCAATTCACTAGAATCTCATTTTTAAACGTATCAATATTATGCAGTTGTATGTTGTTGTTGTTGTGTTGCGTCGCATCGACGACACTCGACTAATGTGCTCGCTCGATATCCGTTCAATGGACTCTGTGGGTATTGCCGGACCAACGCCGCACACCACGGATATCGTATCAAACACGTGTCATAGTAAATAAGCCTCTGAATTGGCATCTATTCGATCATTATCGTCGATTACGGAACTGCCAAAACGATCTGTCAGTACTACGTGCGGGCGCGTCGGAATGGCCAAAATGTCGAGGTGTCGTTACAATTCGTCCCGTTCGTATTGATCCAAGAATCACTTGTACGATATTATCATCGCGCATCGATCGTTTAGTAGTGTTCAATTTTATTGTATCTATCACAAACCCACACTATTTTACTGCTAGCCGCTAGCAGCTTTCGTATTACTCACATAGCTCGCGATCATATATCGCCTTGACTTTGCGATTTTATCAAAACACATAATGGTTATGAATATTTTGGTTCAACACTTTTACAAAGTGGCGGTCCTAGGTCCATCGCTCGCGAGTGCGTTTCTTTTGCTTCCACGTACGTCACATTTGAATAGTTTTAGCGGTCTAATCTGACACATGCTTCGTCCTCACAAGCGATCGACCCAAGACCAATTGGCGTATCGACAAAATTATTTATAATATAAAATAATAAAACTAACACAAATACACAAATATTCATCGAACCAATTTGAAATAAATGCAGAGTTTTTGTAAATTAAGTAATGCTCCAGCCGCTCACTGTTTGCTGTTTAAATATACGAGCTGCGTTCATAGACACGTAGATTTTTCGGATGCATGTGTGGTAATATTGTGTCTCGCGATAATAATTTATAGGGTCACGCGAAAAATCTGCATCTCTATAAACGCAACGTTACAGAACAAGAAGGCCCGCGACCAGTTCATAGCTAGGTTGAATGTGAAATTGGAAAAATATTTTCACTTAAGGAAAAATATTTTTACTTAACCTGTTCGAGATGATAACTATATTACAATTTATTTTTATTTTACAACAACATTAATGCTTAACACACACGGACAGTAGGAAATTTTAATTTTAATTAGATCGAGGACCTTATATCTGCTATCAGACTGGTAACATTCTAAGAGTGCACTAGTCAATACAATATTTGGGTTGCCATGACCGGAGTTTGCTTTGCAAATCCATTTAACTTGAATCATAATGATTGTCGCTACTCATATTATTTATTTATTTTATTTTTTTATTATTATTTCCATTAAATCTGAGATTCGTCGTCGTTATAAAAATACCTGTCGTTTTACACGTAAAAAGTTAGATACTTTTGAAATTTTTCAATAATAAAAAATGCATTTCATGCAACACATTATTTAAAAAATAATAATAATAATTATATAATAACATAATACTTTGAAAACAAAAATGGCACTGAACGTAAAGTAATGTTCATTTCATCACTTAGTACTGATATGAAATTAAAAAAAAAATTAACCCCACACGTTACTATTGCTAATTGACCGCCAAGACGCAAAACACTGCACACTGAACTGTGGCTCGAGTCCGCACTGTCTTCGCCGCGCCCGCTCCATGTAATATCTACTTACAAACATCTAGTACTGCCCATCCATAATCTAATAAGATAAAATTCTCACTATTAAATACGGATACCGACATTATCTTAAAAACTCTCTATGCGGATTACATTATGAATAACTATACATTTATATTGCTTCATTAAGACGATAATAAAATATAACGATTATTATGGACATTAAAGGGAGTAAATATTCGTAATGTCGCTTATATCGTAATACAATTATTCATATTTACTTTGAGTATAATTCGATGCAACAGTTATATGTACGTTCAAACTAAGTGCAATGACATTGAGACTACTTAATTTGCGCTAACGAAATGTGCGGACGAGGCGGCGAAACTACATATACAGCGTTTAATGTGAGCTAAGGTGGTGACAGACCGAAGTTAGACAGGCAACACGATGCGAGACTACACACTCACGTCGACACACACCTGTTCCACACGCGCCTGCATCGTTATATTGAAGAGTTACGGACGCATTACAGTGGTTTTGTGATAAGGCGGAGAGCCCGGCAACGCACCAATACTAACAAAATGAATAGTGATTGAGATCCTTTGAAATTACCTAACCGACGCAGTGATACGGTTTTGCCTGTGTTTGCAGACTATATCTACTCTGTCTACGGTGCGTCAGTGCGGGCTGAGTTCGTCCGTCATAATGTCGCGCACCGTGGGAAGCCACCGTTCCTTGAACCAACTTTATTTGAATTGTATCCTACGAGATGACAACCACACGTCAAGAATGCATGATCCATTAATGCAAGTAATATCCTATATCCATTTCCCAACGCCAAGTGACAATTACGATTCACGGGAGTATGTCAGCAATGCGTTAAATAAACATGTTCTTTAATTATTTCCCGTGTTAAGCCCGGAAATGTTTCGAATACGAACCGTTGCTCACGTGGGCTAAGTGTGTATCTACGTTTATTTCACTAATTGAATACATACTTCAAACAACAATTCTCGCTTTCATTCCGCATTAACTTAAACATTATCTCAGACTATTTAATTTATTCAGTTCCATGGATTAACGCCTAATTTTTTATTTCACTCTCGCGGAAAATTTTTGTTTGAAGTGGACAGTGTTTACACTCTACGAAACCACTAACACGGATTATACGAACGAAACATTAAGTGTTTTCCTTTAGACGCTTAACCTATACTAAACCTAAGTACAAACGTGAAAAATATTATACTAACCGTATGTTAACTTACAGAGCAATTTTTAATTTAATGAAACATTATATAGACGAACCGCTGATAAATACTTTGAATGTCATTGTTACCATTGGAATTTAGTCAAAGGTACTATTTTTTTTTGTTTTTAAGCAAACGTTAAGGTGGTCCCTCACCTGTCGTACGTAGAGTAGTGGAATACGCGAGGTGCGAGACCCCCGACTACTGAATACTTAATTTACAGAACAATTCATTTGGACAACGATAAATATTTTCACTAATAAGAATATTATCTGCGTTAAGCATATGAAGCTTGGCATCACGTGTATTATTGCTCTGTAGGAGCTCTGGCTAGACGAAGCCGAGACGCATATCTATTTATATATTTATACATATTCAATTACGCTAAACTACGGAACTGGCATTACATAAGATAACCTAACGATCGTAACTATTTTTATAAGAGAAAGTTATTTTCAACGCGAGTGTACCACGAAATTTAACTAGCTACAGAGGCCCAACGCCCACAAGACCAACAAACTACTCCAGATCTGCGGAACAGCCGCCATTTTGTGTTGATATATTCTGGCAAGCGGCAACACGACCGCCCCACGCAACCGACGTTGCGAACTGTGCGTGATACATTTAAAACGGCGACCAATTGTGTTGCAACCAAGATCACAATGACTTTTTTCTCGGAGCGTTCTCTTGTACGCAAGTTTGCTTTTGTGTCGGAGTCGAGCCTAAAGGGCTGTTCAAACCGACGCGAACCGGCGTACGATTTAGCCACGCGAGTGAGCGAGACGCAGGGTAGCGTCCGTTACACGCGTCGCCCGAAATCCGCGTCGGTCAGAAAAGTCCGTATTTATTCGTATCGATCGATTCGAATACGTCACTACATTCTATATTTAAATTATGAACACATACTTAACTGAACACAGTGTTAATGGCGGGGAATGCACATCCGATTTTCACGTTCAACGGCCATTATCGCCGCGCGATCGGGTCGAAAGCGCTTAACTAACTATTGGCAGTGAAGAAAAAAAACATTTTTTTGTAAAACACGACAACAACGCTCCGTTCAAAGGAGAATCAGATGTGCATTTTCAGCCAACATAAAAGTAGTTGCATCCATGAAATACGTGTTTCGGCTTCGTTCATAACAATTTTATTTAACACTACGGCACTTTTTTAAAAAGCGAACAATATTATTTTGGTACAGACAGACATACGAGTTTATAAACTGTAAATGACAAATTGCGCGTTACACGTGAGATTATATTTAAGCTACAAAATATGAATATGTTAAAAGACTTATTGTTGTCATATTTCATGGATAGTCGTCGTATATAGATATATATATATATACATATAAATATATTATAAATATGTTAGACTATGCCCTAAGTATATTACCCAAGGTATGCAGAGAAATCTATGAATCAAGGCGATATACTTGAAAAGCTATTTTTACAAATGATTTTTTGCGTTCTTAACTTCATCGTCATCATAACAACAATTGATTATACATATAATAAGGGTTGCAATTTAAAAAGCCAATAAATATTTGTCATTTTTACTATAAATACTATATTTTAGCTCATCCTTTATTTATAGATTTCTCACCAAACAATTTAGCTATAATAATTGAACTAACAGAAAGTTTTATACTGTATGCGAGCACGCACACAAACTAATTTAAAATTAAAGTGTAGAAGAATATCTATAGATTATCTATTCCAAACAACTGCACGCACGACTGAAATAACAAAACTCATTTTAAATATTACATAAACGCACCTAATTACAAGGTAAAAGTATTATTTTTAATTTAAATAAATTAAAACGCTACATTTGGGATCCAATCAGTACTACTTTTAAGTCAAATTAACAGTCGTTTTTTTTATAAATAATTAAAGTAAAAAAGGAGCTTCTTTCGTAGAAAAATAAAAAAATATCACGCGCCACACACCGAGATGCGACAAAATAAAGGGCATGCATAAAATAGCCAATAAATTCATCGAAATATGATAATACCTATGTTTTGGTAGTGAAAATAGCATTAAATTAAATAGGTAAGTTGTACGCGACGCTACCGTCCCCTGCCCTCCCCGCCCCCGCCCCCGTCCCGCCGCCCCGCCCGCCCGCGACGCCTCCCTTTACTTCTTTAAGACAGTCTTCTAAAGTCAGTCTTAAAGGTTTATTGCAATAATTTCTTATCTCGTGCCTCGTCCCTTCCCTCGCTTAGAGTCGCAAACAAAAGAGAAAGTCTAGAAATCGAGCAAACTATAACGCTAACTAAATCTAAACGGGTAGCAGTATATAAATATACCTAAATCAATATGCGAAATAACTTATAAGAATACATATTAACGCTTGCAATAATCAAATAATAATTAACCAAGTTAAAGAACGCAAATGTAAGTAACATTTTGGAAAAATACTTTTCAAGTTAAATTTAAATTATCTCACATAAAATATCTTTTAAATCACAATGTGATCCTTTATCATATAATAATCTGTGTGAACTATATTTATCATTATGAAACCGCATTAGTCGTAAGACTAACGGTTGTCGTCCGCAATCTTTCAACTAACAGTGTGAGCGTTACTTTACAATTAGTATTAAATCTACGTAGAGTTATGATCATTTATATTACAGAACTGGTGCTGAGATATTACTGTGTAAACGAACCGCAAACAAAGTTTGGTTCTTAAAGACTAGTCTCATGCGGAAACGAAAACGAAATATTATTATGGTAACGAATGAGTCGTAAAGAAAAAAATATTAAAGAGAATTCCATTCACTCCTGACGCTTTAAAAATCGTGAGCAAACCGCAATTCTCTGTACAAGCTATGCTCGATTCGAAATTTTCCAAAGATTTAATAATAAAATTGGCACATTAAAAAAATAATCACAACTTAAAAAAAATAAACTAAAAAAAAACATAAATAAGACCCAAGGTCGCTGTCATTATTTATCGGACTACTACGATTCAGTACACTTTGATGTACTGTTTGCCATGGGAGGAGACGTCGCGGGCGGTGTCGGGCAGCGTCTCGAACAGGACCACGAGGTGGCCCTCGGGGGTGAGCGCCACGTCGCTGGGGCGGTCCTTGTCGTCGAGGCCGGGACTCTTGAGATCTACGGCCCAGAGGATACGGAGCTCGGACGTGAACACGAGAACGCGATGGTTCTTGGAGTCGGCCACTATGATTCGACCGTCATCGTCCGTCACGATGCCGGACGGACGGTTGAGTTCTCCGATGCCGGAGCCCTCGCGACCGACACAATACAAAACTTTGGTAAGCGTAGGATCCACCATTAACAATCTGTGGTTCTCAAAGTCCGATACGATAACGTTACCGGATATCGTGAAGCACACGCCCCTCGGCGTCGTGGGCCCTTTGAGCAACTTAGCCGGATTCGCACCTTCAAACACGAACTTTGTCACGTACGATCCGTCGCTGCTGAACAGTTGAATGCGATGGTTGCGCGTGTCCGTCACGACGATGTTGCCCAGGGTATTGACAGCCACATCCCAGGGGTATTGGAATTGTCCGCATTCCTTGCCGAACGAACCAAACTTGAGTATGAAGTTACCTGATGATGTGAAAATCTGAACTCTATGATTGTCTTTGTCGATAACGATAATGCGTCCATAAGTGTCCGTTGTGATCCCGGCTGGCAGATCAAATTCACCGGGACCAGTGCCCTTGGAGCCGAACATGGTTCTGAACTCGCCGCGATTGTTGAATATTTGTATGCGATTGTTCCTTCTGTCGGCAACGATGATATTGCCCTCTCTGTCCACGCACAGGCCCCACGGTCTCGACACTTGCCCGTCGTCCTGGCCTTCCCTGCCGAACGAGAACATGGGCACTCCGGGAACCGGACTCCTAGTCGGTCTAACCGTCACCGACATCCAGTAACCGGGTATCGCTTGGCCGACACCTCGAGTGTTATTAGGATCTAAGGTGATAGTCGATGAAATGCTGTGATCGTAGTAGTTTGTAGATCTCGAATGGCTGGAACTATACTCTGACAAAGATCGCAGACTACTGAGGCTGCTGGTCAAAGACAGTGGATAGTTCAAGGGCTGGTAATTCTGGGCTGTTTGTAAAGACTGCAATAACGATTGACGAGAAGACAGAGACACGGGTGAAGAACTCAATGTATGCATTGCATTCACTGGAACCGGCTGGACGTCGCACTGTCTTTTTATCTGATCGACTAGGTCATAATTGGGAGGTATAAACAAAATTTTATCCTCTGAAATGTGCATATTCTTGAACATGTTAGAGAAATAGTCAACTTGCGCTCTTCCCTTTTGTTTCACAACAAACAGGTCGAGCCCTTCGGAGTCCATGCTTCTGACCAACGTTTCGTTGGTATGTGCCAATCCGGCCAGTATTCCGCGTAGCGTGTTCATATGATCGGTCAGTTGATTCATTTTCGCTTGACGCATCTTTTCCACTTTGTCTAATAGATACTTTTCTCGATCCTCGATTGCTTGAGCGTAACAGCGCATCGCCTTTCTGATTTTCAGACTGGCTTCGGCCGTTTCCTTTTCATAAGCTTTCGTTATTGCCACGGCCCGATCGATGGCGGTCTTAATTGCTTTAGTTCCGGTTTTAGTGTCCTCGATCGCTCTGAATACATTGACGCGACAAACGTCGAGCGCACCTTTGATTGGAGCGTAACAGTGATCCTTGTGCGCCCAAAGCGTGCACTCGACGCAAATAACAGCAATGCACTGTTCACAGTAAAATCTCACGGGATCGCCGTGCAGTTCACAGTACATGTTCACCTCTTTCTCATTGTTGACGGAGTTCGGCCTGGCGCCTATCGGTGATATTTGATGTATTGGCAACAAGGTGTGCTCTCGCAATTGGCAATCCGAAGTGACCTTGTGGCAACATTCATGGCAAAACAAATCGTTGCATTCGAGGCAGCGCGTGGTGGGCGTACGCTCCTCGCACCGGAAACAGGTGATCGAAACGGAAGAGGACGTACCGGGCGATCCGCTGGAGTTCTCCTCCTTGGTGTGACTTTGGTGATTGTTGTTGGACATCGGATTGAATTCCCGACCGATGGGCCCTATGGGGTTCTGCATCGAGCTGCAAGACGGCAGGGCCCAAATGTCGTAAGGCGATGTAATTGTCGACGATGAAGATGTCGAAGCGGTTGTCTGCATGCCGGACGGTTTGTTCATACTTTCCAGCAGATTGCAGATTATGTGAGACATTCCGAGCGGATCTTCTTGCTCGCTGGAGGCATGGCTGGAGGCCGTGCCGGACGACGACGTGGCCGGTAGGCTCGCAGCTAACGACTGCGTCATGTTCGCGAAGGACGTCATAATGACACACTCCTCAAGTCATTGGATCTGCAACAAACAATGGTTCGCGTTAGAAATTATAATTATCACATAAATTTTCGTTGAACTATTGTGTAAATTGTATCTTTAATTTAAAAAAAAATCACAATGAAACTCTTTGTAAACCAATATTATGCCAGCATAACAAATTCACAAAACTAATAAATAAACAAAACAAAGAAACAATAAAACTCAGGACGCTATATTGTTTTCAAAATTGAAGCGATCACACTATGTAAAGATTATAATGTAAAACCTGCCTCCTGCTTAATACGAATTTAAGTAAACATACATAACAAAACAATTGATTTAAATCCTTAATATTTTTACACGGTATATTATAGCGGTATTTATAATTACGCCAAAGTACTTACATTTAACAACAATAAATAGCATATAAAACAACACTGATCAACACATTTTCTCCTAACAATCTAAGATCACTGAACAGTTATAAATAGTATACTCGAATATAACATGTACCAAAATCAATAG
>DWUN01002977.1:0-12794 GCA_018249975.1 Passova gellias
ATGTATGTTTATCAGCTGTCCGGTTACCATAACACAGGCATTCAATTGCCTAATTTGGAATCGGATAGCCATGTGTGAAATTGTCCCCAGATATTATTATTATTAAGATTAGTGTATATTGGAAATTGCAGAAACCGTGATTATGCCAACCCGTCATTACTTCAAAACGTTTTATTAGCGAGATTTATCTTAAGATGTTGAGTCAATGGCTCGTTATAATATGCAGCAGCTCACAAATGATTGGCTAATTTTGGTGGCGTTTGCCAACTCGGATGGTAATATGACAAATACAGATATGTGGTAAATCATTAATGCCATTCAATAAGGTGTTTATATTTTCGAAATGTTCAAATAGACGTAGCTAAGACAGTTTCATAAGCACCAGGGACCCACCGCATACTGAAGAGTGTGATGCAAGAAGTCTCAACCAATTGTGACAGGCTACGTACCGGGGTCGATGGGCTCCTGTTTGATCTTGATGTTGGCGAAGTCGATGGAATGTTTCTCGTCGCGCAGCTTCCGTTCGGCGACGGTCTCGTCGTCGGTGTCGTTGTCGTCGTCCAGCAGAACCTGCTCCACCGGCTCCGTCTTCAGCACCACGTCGTCCTCGTCGTCGTCTTCCTCCAGGATTTCCTCCGGCTCGTCGATCTGGAGGGAGATGCATAATCATGTTATTATATGAATAAAACACAGCAAGGCTCTGGTCATTCGGTCACAATCTATTTTTATTTTGAACACTGACTGTATACAAGTGAGTGAGCGAGTGGGAAAGAGAGAGCTTGCTCACCTCGACAGCGCTCTCCATTGCCACCGGCTCCGGCTCGACAACTTCCACCTCACAGTCTGACAGGTCCGCGTCATCGACGTCCTTAATCTCTATCGCTTCCTCCACTTTTTCGACTTCGTTGGTTTCCACGACTATGGCTTCTTCGACTGGCTCGTCTTTTGTTAACGACGCCTGAAAATAAAAACAAATTTTCAAATGTCCATAGGCAACGGTGACCCGCTTACAATCAGGCGGTCTGACTGCCGACTGCTAGGTTGTGTATAACAAAACCGAACTCACCTTATAATCCTCGTAACACAACGGATGGTAGTACTGGTCGTCATGCTGAACGGCGTTGCGCAGGTGCCACTCTTCCTTGTCCTCGTTGTAGAACTGGTGGAAGCGGTCGCCGCACAGCGCGCAGTTGTGCGCGGCGGGGGCGCCCGCGGCGGCGCTCGGGGCCTCCTCCGGCGCCTCGCCCGCCACGCTGCTCGCCGCGCCGCCCTCCTCCGCGCCGCCGGTCTCGAACCAACTCTTCTCTGTAAACACCAATCATCAAATATATAAATCGAAGATATGGTTCTGCATATATGTATGTATATTAGAGGATTGTAATTGGATTAACGTCAGTAACGGTCCTGTTCCTGTAATTCTAAATAATTAACTGCACAGATCAACTAATATTAAATATGGTACTTAACACTGTTTTATAGTGTGTGTGCTCTGAGATAATAAAAGCGGCGGTAGCTCACCGCGCTCCTCGAGGTCCTCGACCTCCTCGTACTGCACCCAGTCGGAGAGGTCGTAGTGCCAGTGGCGCGAGTGCGCGCGGCGCGCCGAGTCTCGCTCGCGGCGGTTCTGGCGGAAGTGCCAGTCCAGGTGCTGCGAGTAGCGAACGGTGTGCTCGGGCGGGAAGCGCGCGCCGCAGCCGCTGCACTGCATGCCGCCGTACAGCCGCGCCACCAGCCCTGGCTGCTTGCTGCAAATTAGTACACGTCCATAATTACTCCGATTCGATTAGATCCGTAATAAAAATACTTTTTACTAAATTTACTTCTATCGGCCGCGTATCTGATGGATCAAGAACTCATCTATATAAAAATGCCCACTCATTGACAAAGAATACCAGGTGCGATTCAAGGCCAGGCAAATATCAAAGGATAACTTATAATGTAGATGATTTCGAATAGTGTTTCTGCATATTTGTGTTTCCCCTCTAATTCTAATGTCTGATGCATATTATATTTTGTATTCATTCTTATAAAAGTGATTGAAAACTTCCCTAACCTTGAACATAAACAATAGCAGAAACACTCAAATTACTTACACTCTCAGCGTCTCCGACTTCAGTAAATCCACTTTATGTATAACATTCTTGTCTTCCCTGGGCTTGACCTTCGCTTCTTCGGCTTTCACATCCTCCTTGACCACAGGTTTGACGTCGTTCGTGACGGAGACTATGCCCGTGGCTACCAGCTTAGCGAATAAATCGTTAACGTTGATGTTTCCGAGAATCGCTAGGGGGTTGGGCGTTTTCTGGTCACTCGTGTCCGTCTCTATTCCCGGAATCTGGTCAGTTTTGGAGAAGAGAGGTTCGGCGAGGCTGTACTCCGAGCTGGCCGCCGGCGCTATGCTTGACGGTATCACACTCGCCAGCAAATCCAGACCTGTAAAGAAATACATACGCCATTGCAATGTTTTAATATTTAATAATTTTATTTCTTTTGGAAGGTTTACATTTCTTATAGTTAACCAGTAACAATAATATAAGATATTATGGATACGTATTTAAACAACTATTCTTCATTTTCAAGAGACCCTGAAAATCTGGCTTGACATTGTCTCTTTGAATTTAGAACTGCAATGTGATAGGCAGACGACGCAAATACATGTACAATTATGTAATTTTCTGTAGCTGGCAATGCGCTTGGCCTTGCCGTCAATATTGCAAGCATCGGTATAAAAATAAATCTACGCGATATATTATACCGATGGTAACTATATAAATATTAAAATTCATTACCTTGATTTTCACCTTCCGGACTCGGAGACTTATTGGGCCTTCGCGGTAGCTGATCCACTTCCATGTCAGTGATGTTTGGATTGTTCAGTCTGTCCGTGGCGGGGGCGGGGCCGGACGCCAGGAACGGCAACGACGAGCCCTCCATGTTGGCAATCTCCACGTGGCCCGCTTTGATGTTCCTCGGGAGCGCTGAGAACCTTATGAAATATTTCTCTTTGCCGAGAATTATCGGCTTCGGCAGATCGCCGAACTCCACCCTGAACGGCTGCTCGTTGATGAGCACGGTCCGCAGCGCGTCCACGAAGCGAATTGTGAAAAACTGCCCGTTCACTTGAAACTTCTGCACCTTCGCATCCAGATATACGGGGCACATGTGGGTCGCGTTCACGATGAGGTTGATCTTCCCGGCCACGAGGTCCGTGCGCTTCGCTTTGCCGATGTCCACTTGTGGCGGAGGCCCTTCCAAGTGTACCAGCCGCGGCTTGCCGTCTATGATCACCCCTAGCGGCTGTCCGCCGAAGAAGCACTCAAACCATCGGCCGTTAATAAAGAGTTCCCTAGTTGGTGCGCCAAATCTTATGTCGAACACTTGATCGTCGATCTCCACCTGCTTGTACCCTTCGTTGAACGATATGACTATCGAATCCTTGTTATCGAACGTCACCCTCCTGCAACCCGGTAAGAATCTAATTTCCCGAGGGTCGTCCCACTCGAGCATGATGACCGCGGTTTCGCCATAAAAACGAATTTCTCTAGGAATACCGTCAATCTGAATGGTCTTGACGGGATCCTGGTCTATATATTCCAGTATTTTATAATCTGTCGGTGCAACGGTGACGCCGGGAGCGCCGAGGGGCGGTGGCGTTTCGCTTCTTTCGTACCTCGGAAGAGGGCATTCACCCTGGCTCATGCCCAACGTAGGGGTGGGAAGAACTGGCGGCATCAGAGGCATGCGCGGATCGAAAGGCGGCCTCGACATCCGCTTGTCGAATTTACCTCTAAAGAACGGCGGCATGGGAGGCCCCGGCGCCCTGAACCTGCGCGGACCTCTCCACGCCGGCGGAAACGGAGCCATGTACATGGGTGTCATCGGCGGGAAAGGCAATAGAACCTTCGGTTTTCCCTCGATAGTATTTTGATTATTTAACCTCATATCAGAATCGGCGTGGTAGTCTTGGTTGTTCGGCAGTCCGTCTGCGAACGCGGAGGGCGTCACTCTCTCGTCGATATCGCCAAAGTTGTTACGATCGGTGGGAGAAGACTTGGGGCTTGGGATCTTATGATTCTCTTCGTTTATGTGCGCTTTGAGCTTTCGCTTCGAGTTTTCCAAAGATTCTCGTTGCTTGGCCTCTTTTAACTTTAATTTTTCATTAAGTTGCAACACTTGGTACATGAGTGTATTATACTGATTCTTGTCTAGCTCTCCATCATTGAACTGCTCCTTGGCTTGGGACATGATGATGGATATCGTTTTCTTGTGATCCTCGGCATCGAATTCGTCGCCATTTTCATTTCTTAGGTCCGTGTCTTCTGCGCTGAGCGTGCGACGCCTTTCTTTCTCTATACCTATAACGAAATAAAAGCGGTAAATAAATGAGTTCCAAATAAATAATAAGGAATTTCTATCATTTAAAAATATGGCAACTATTCATACATACTTGGCGACTTGCTGAACAGTAACGGACGACCTAAGCGGTCTTTTCCCTTCGTGGCTTCGGCCAACTTTGCTCTGACGAGATCCAAATGCGAGGGAGCCTTTTTCGCCTCCTCCTTCTCTTTCACTTCATGCCAGTCTTTCTTGGGAGATCCGATTGGCGAACTCATTTCCTCTTCATTCTCGTCGGCCGTGCTGTTCCGACTTTCTACTTTGGGCGAGTTGGGCAGTGCAGCGCCAACTTCGTCCACTTGTGGCAATTGACGAAGATCTACATCCTCGTTGCCGAATAGACTGTGAATTTTTCATAATGGACATTTAGGATTAGCAATTAATACAATTAATACCTTAAACTTCTTATATAATAAGCGATTAGAAAATGAACTAAAACCGAATTATCCTTTTTCGTTCCTGGATTAGAAATGTTAAATAAGGCATCAGGTTTAGATTCCAAGTGGTATGGAGCTGTGATATTTCAAAATACTCTTTCTCATGGCTGACTGACCAAACGATTCTTGCCTTTCCTGTTCATGCTAGCTAATGTTTAAATTGGTATACTCACATGTCAAACTTATCGAGTTTGTTCTTCTTGACCTTCCCTTCCAAGGTCTCCGTGGAGGGCCTCTTCTGTGCTACGGGTGCGGCGGTCTCCGCAATGACCGGATGCAGTAAACGCAAATCGACATCCTTGTTCTCAACTACCACATCGGGCACATCTGGAAACACGACTTAATTTTTATTACACTTAGGTTCATTGTACAATACCACGATTTATCACCTCGACACCTTACCGCATCCACCCACCTGCAAATTATTTACCTTCCGATACGAATCGTACGTGATTTTTAGGCATACGACTTCCAAATCGCCACACTATAGTTTTCGTATAGCTTTCGGGCCGATTTGTTCAAGTCGAGAAATTTCTCCAGTGAGCTGATACCTATTTCAAGTTAATGGTAATCTTACCAAGAAATGCACTTTCAAGATAAAAATAAGGTAAATTAGGCAACAAATGTGAGATACATATTTCACGGGCTATATATTAAAACGAATGCTCAATGTTGCTTTTTCTTTAGGGATCCTGATGGCCAACATATAAAGGTATGTTGATCGTTTTAAAAGTTTCAGTAAACTAGATTTGCTGAACCAAAATCACGGTAACCGCGACCCCCATACTTTAAGTACTTGTCTTAAAGTTTTAAAAAAACGTCCATATGATGTATTCGTTATTGAAAAATCCACTACCACCATTGTCTTCTCTAAGCGCATCGCGCCGCACAATCGCTTTAACTGTTTACTTCATGATAAAACTAATGTCGGTTAATATTTCTGCAATGCCTCTCAGGGTCGTCAATGACAATTACGTAAAAAAAATTCAGATCTTATTAAGAAATCCGATGATCACTCGATACGACGTCACGAAGACCGTCCATGGGTTTCACGAAACTAGATTTCTGTCCCAATCTTCCAGCTTGAAGTACGACGGATGGTGACGGGTGGCTCGAGGAGGTTCAAAACTTGTGTCCCAAGGGAAAAGCGGTAGGCCCGTCGGATATGAGTTGGCAATGTCGTTTAAATGTAGTGATAATGTTTCAAAATCCCGTCCTTGTCGTTGTAGGATTACAAGCGCATATAATGGCACCAGATGCTAGTGAAGTCACTATTATAATTTTTCAAAATTTTCCTCTATAAAAATATGGTTACCAAATTGATAGCAATGATTGGATCATATGATCGAATATAAAATATTTTGATAACTTTTGTATAAAAGAAAACGAGATACTCTAATTTAAAAAAATATTACAGTTAAATCTGTATTTGCCATGCCTTAGCCACTTACAATTTATGTAAAAATAAAAAAAAAATTATGAAAACAATAATTTGTGATTATAAAAAAAGCTAATGTGGGCTGCATTATGAAAAATCTTGGCAATCTCTATACGTAATAAATTAATTTGGTCTCTTCATAAAGTATCTGTGAGTACATGAATATCTCAAAATTGTATGAAACATGTGGTTGCAGTTTATAAATGACTCTGAAATATATAATAACAAGTGTTTGAATCATTACGTAATATTGAAGAACAGCAAGACAGGGATGGAGTCGACAACAAATTATCCATATCACACTTGTTTCATTGATGCAACTACTCAATACAAGCTAGTGTTGTAGAAAATTGCTTTTCAGTATGTGTTATCCGCGATGTGGAATTATGTGCTTCCGAGCCGAGTAAGGATCCCAAACTGACAAAATGTTTGCGTGTGTTATATTATATACAGCTGTTACATATAAAACTTGGAAAAGTGTTACTATCCACATCTTTGCAACTACGACAATAAACTATTAGTCATATTTTGAGTAAAAAAACTAAATAGTCTACTGTAACATTCACAGGAATCAGAACTAATCGAGTTCTTTTTTCAGGTTTTATATTTAATATGATGATGCTCGATGTGGTTCATATTTAGAATCGGTAACTTAAATTATTTGGTGGGTGTTATCTTGACACAGTATCTATTATTATGTAATCACTTATGACACTTACTAAATGCTCCATTTGAATATTAATTAAACGTTAATATATTGACTATTACAGCAATCGATTGTAAATTAAGGATCGATAAGAAATTTTACTTACATAAACTGCAGCAATTAACATTGTCAGTACTACATTTTGGCCAACTTTATTTTATTGCATTAGAAGTCTTAGAATATCCATATGTTTGACCTCACAAAGTATTAAGTTTCAAAAAGGACATTTTCTATGTTTTCCACTTGGAAATAAATCGGATGTTTTCGTGGCGCTCGATTAACAAAGTGGGTAGACATGTTCATTTCGCTGTACTGAAAGAAGACACTTTTTCAATTTCGACTTTGTTAATTGCTGCAGTCGATATATACATACGATATAATACTTATATAGATACAAATATCTTTATTACGACCAGACACAACAAACAAATGTGCTCATCGCACAAACGTTTGTCCCGGGTGGGAGTCGAATCCCCGACCTCTGCTGGCCCTGTCAATGCCATGTCACGTTTATCGTTAACTACTTGGTTCTGTTTTCATTCCAGGTGTAAACCTCCACCGACCTCACTCTGGTGCCTTCATTAATCTAGCCAGTTATAAGCGACCTGTATATAATTTGTATTATACTAAGCATAAGTATAATCGTAAATAATATCTACGTAACATTAAAAGTAATCGAACACATATCGAACAAAAACGTACCTTCATCTCGACATTAAGTTTTAACGAATTAAATAATAATAATAATATACTTGAATGCGATTTGTCATTTTATGTTATTTCGTTTGTCATTTCCGTGCCAACCGTGTTTTTGTAATAGTCTTTGTAAATAATTGCAATTTGTTTTTAGATTTTTTTGAACGTAACGTCCTCTATACTAAAGAAAACTTGCGCATTGACGTTTGTATTGTATCGATTTCATATATTTGAAATGATAATTATGTTGTTTTGATAACGAAAATGAATTTCATTGGTGAATTAAATGAATATTTAAAGTTTATTTGTGTTTACTATATCCTACCCCGACCTTAATTAGCCTTTCCTTTCGTACTGTTATGTAGAATTGTAGTATAATGTACTAATTAGTATTGTGCTTCCGTTAGCTAGTGCTGATGCCAAAGTAGATTTTGTTGTAGAGTTTCATGAAAAATAAGTAGCTATTGTCATATTCTTCTGTCAGCTTTTGAAATCTTTTTGACAGTGATGACAACTAAACAAAACATCATTCGAAATCAAAAGTAAAAAATCCCAAAAATGGTTTTATTTGTATAACCATAAAATACAACTCACTTCAACGTGTCCTAACAATAAAAATTGCAATATATAGTCATCACTTTTTTATTCTAATCAATTAAATTAATTAAAATGAAAACAGCGGGAGTTGCATAAGGGTAAGGTAACACGTGTATAACAATAAGGAGCTTTTTGTGTACCTCTATCCAAAAGGCTCGGCGCAAATGGGATACTAGTTGCTGTGGAAAATGGCTCATTTGCGCTGAGCGTAAGCCTGTCAGTTGACTGCCGGTTCTAACCCACTCCTAACTTAAGTACCCACGTAACCCTAACCCAGTCCGTAAATGTAACCTTCCTTTCCCCAGGCATCAATACCGTCGTGCTGTCAACGCGCCGCAGCCTTGGTAAAATCAACAAAACACGCTAAGCCAGCGCCGCCGAAGAAACACAACTGTCTGAAAAACCAGACCTAGGAACAATTTAAACAAATGTCCAGTAGAAAACTCGATAGCAATAACAAGTTGGTATCCATTAAAGTGGATACTAGCTCCGAAAGGGTATCCCATAGATCGTCGCTTTGCTCGTGCTTAGGTTGCGACTCGCTCCGCTGTTTCGCTAAAAGGCATAATACTGTTAAAAAGGTATGTCAATGCGTGATCTGTAAAGACTTCAAAAATTGCTTGGCTTTACCGAAAGATCTGAATCAAAAAAAAAAGGCTTTTGAGCTGAAGGACAGTGCATCGAAAAAAGTTATTCGTCAAACAGTAACCAGGGAAACTATAAAAAGTATTAAAAAAGGCACGAATACCATGTACGAATTTTATGAAAAAGAAATTTTTGGAAAAAATTTAGAAAAAAGACCGAACCTATGCAATAAAAGTGATAAATGTTCGTCCAAAAGTAGCGAAAGTAACAAAAAGCCTATCGGTAATATCGAAAATGATATTGAAACAATTGTTGAAAACGAATGTATGCAACCTGTCGTTCAGGATTTTAATACTCATATAGATTTATCTGCCGAAGACGATAATTTTGTTACAAAATTAAGTGCTCAGGTAATGGATGTTCCTTACAAAGATATTCAAGAATCAGGCTCGACGGATCGGCTCACATTGGCCAAGCCAACATCGAAAGTCAACATTTTTCAAAGAATAAAGGAAATATACGATGCGTGTAGCTGCAAGGTGTGTGAATGTATTTCCACTAAGCTTTTTCTATCTGGGAACGAGATTTGCAATTGTAAACCCTGCGAATGTCCAGACTGTGCGAGTGTTAAGAGAGAAATTGAGAAGAACGTAAAGCATACGCCCCATTCGGGGTGCCCTTGCGTTCGGGGCATTGTCAAACAGCAAGCTTCCGTACCACAACTCTGCGATTGTAGTGATGCATCAGAGGACGTCGCGAAGCCGTGCGACTGTGAGCCTTGTCAGTGCATAAGCTGCAAATTGTTAAATCTTAAACCGAAAACCGCGAGGATGTTGCAATTAGGTGATATCTTCCAGAAAGAGACATGCCAATGCGCCCCTTGTGAGTGTGTCGAATGTAAACAGATATATAACAGAACAAATCCGACAGTCATGTGTTCGACCTCCACAAACGCGGCAATGTTTAACACCTGTCGCTGCGAGGATTGTTACAACGAATTTTGCCAACTGAATGATTTAGAACGGTGCACGTATGAAATGTACAATAGCACCGTGAAAAAAACATTTCAAAGCAACTGCAATGATTATGATGTGCGTACGGTTATCGTTGACAGACAAGGTTACTCCAAACAGCATAGTATTTTTGATAACTATAACACAATTGCATTGTTCGCGACAGTAGAGAACAACAATCCGACGTATTTAAAAGAGAAAGAGTTGTGTAAGTGCGTGGACTGCGAGTGCATAGTATGCGATGGTAAAGATGAAATGTTAAAGACAAAACGAGGGACAACCCTAAAATCTCACGCCAACTATTCACATAAGCCCAGTGCATTGCCCACGTCGGCTATGAATGCTTGCCAGTGTACGCCTTGTGAATGTCAGATTTGCAGTAGACAGGGCAGAGTAGATAGTGCTATTATTCAGAATAAATGTAAATGTGACGTTTGCGATTGTATAGACTGTGACAATACTTCGTTCCCCGCCTGCAGTGTAGCTGCTAGGAAAATAGTGAAACCGATAAAGGTCATTAACATGAATAATAAGTGTGACTGTCATCCTTGTGAGTGTAAACATTGTGACACTTTGTTCAGCTGTACCAACTATGGTGGTGTGAAATTCTATTCGGGGGGGAAAAGCTGTAGAATCTCGAAGTCAACTCGTCGTTTACGAAAAGTAATGCTTCTAACGCCTTGTACATCGGAAACGTATTTGAATACAGAAAAAACAGACGACAAATGTGAGGCAATAACTGCAGAAAAGAGTCCAAGAAAACCTACCCAAACTCTACCTACCTACTCTACTAAAGATATATATCAACTAAATCAGGTGCCACTCTTGCAAACGCTGAAGAACGAATTAGACCAAAATTTCCAATCAAACGTGAATAATATGAGTGGTGAAAATTGTTATACTGCACTGGAAAGCGATCTTTTGTTGAATGTAAATAATAGTGCTTTAAAAACTAGAAGCTGTACGTCTGTAAAAGAAGAGTCGATGTTTAGTCCGAGTAACGATCTCAATACAACGAACGAAACTACTAACAACATTCAAAATACACAAAGCGAAGCGAAAAGTATATCCATGAATTATATCCATGAATCGCCTTTTAAAGTAATTTCTCGTAATTCCGAGGATTCAATTCCAATGTTTTGGATTTGCCCTAATGAAAGCTCTCATCTTAGTGGTATCACTCAGGATGTAAAAAGTATTTCTACAATACCTGTATACAGCCCTGTGAACCACTTAAGTAATCTTCGTTCGACTAAAAATTCTAGTTTCAAACCTGGGATTGCATCTAATTCACGTGTCGGGAGTTATGATTCCTGTGAGAGAATTTCAAATACGGAGCCAAATCTGGGTGTTTTAGATTCAGGAAATTCGTACTTTAAATATTTTGAAAGTCCAAATTATATCAGGAATCTTGATTACAACATCAATAATGAACACAATGTGCTTCGTCTTGAATCATATAAATATACTGATCCATTCTGTACGTCCGTGAAAAACAAAAGTGTGGTGAACCATGCAGACCTTACAGTAAGTTATGAAAAAGCAACCAAAGTATTGCAGGAAGCGAAAGCTTTTTCGATAAAGTTAGTAAAAATGTTAGACAGCTTTGAAAAGGCTAACAGAGACTTTGAAAGTGCTTCTCAAAAATTCAAGAACCTACATAACTCTCTTTTGGATATCAACGAAGATTGCAATGAATCTTATAAAGCCACTATTGTACCAGATAATAAATATGAATGTGAAGTTACAGAGGAAAGTAATGTGAAAGATGAGAACGAACCTGAAAAAGAATACGAACAATGTATAAAGCCGTTAGAAAGTGATAATTTAAAACACGATCAAAACGTAAAATCCTTTACAATTGAAACTTTGGATGTGAATTACAATAATAAAATGATTTCAAACTCGGCTCATTTAACTGTTCAAAATAATGAAGCAAAGCTTGCGCATGAATGTTCTGGTAAAAGAGAAGCATATTCTGTACATAAATTGAGAGAAGTAACATCAAGTAAATCTGCAAAAAAAATGCTTAAAAATAGTAAAATAGCGTCACTCCCTGTTGCTGTCGCTAAAGATTTAGAAGAAAACAATTCGAGCCAAACTCGTTCTGCTAACAAACCAACAAGTCAAGATCATTCCAATCACAAAGCTCGACGATTAAAGGACATGACTTTACCGAAGGAAAAACAACAGAAATCATTGCCAATGACCCAGAAAATAACCTCTGTATATGGTGGCAATACAATGATAGATAACTCTGAAACTGTTGATATGCAGAAAAAACATGACGAATATGCTAAGGTTTTTATCTCATTTTATGATTGATGAAATAATTTTTCCAATAATGTTGTAATAATTAAATTATCTCTTACCAGAATGTTGACAGAAAGTCTTGGGATATATTGCGTAAAAACTTGGATTTGGACACTTTACCAGAACAAAGAAAAATATTTCTTGGAGCTCCCGCATTGGAAGTGGATGTAAAAGAAGCTCTCGGAGCGATAGCATTACAAGTATCAAATCAGGAAAAAATCTCTAAACCGTTTAATAGAGCGAAGAAAGCTTTGGTAAGTTCCACCTATAGTCGTGTCCTTCTTTTCGCAAAAAATATGATGATTATATCACGTTCTTTTGGAGAACTTGAAGCTTCATAGATCGTCAAATAACCCGCTGCCTCCAGAAACAAGTTCGTTTGTACTTCAAAAGCCAAACAGGACCAATAGTTTGACGTCTGTAGCCCGAGCACGAACTTTACCAGAGTTGTAAATGTTATGGTGTCGAGAATACGACACCTTTACATTACGTTTACATTAGTCGGCAGCACGACGCACTATCGAATACTTGTCATTTTCATACAAAACGCGGAACGTTAACATTAACTTAGATGCTAGAAAATCGGAAGTATGGTTCGTGCTCGCAAAATTAGT
>DWUN01002978.1:0-12792 GCA_018249975.1 Passova gellias
GTGAAATGTGGGGGTGTACTACACTCCTCTGCCTACCCCTTCGGGGATAACAGGCGTGATGTTACGTTAATTTTCCAAAAACGAATTTAATATAAAATAGAGCGACTCGTCCTTTTTCTAAAGTATTATTAATAATAATGAATTATTAATTATAATTACACAATAAAACGTCTTCAGATAGCTTGAATTGTGTTAAATGTTATGATGTACTTAATTATTAATATATAAATGGATGCAATATTTTTTTGTTAGGATTTATTAATTATGTGATAATTTAAACATAATAATATTTCTAAGTGAAGTTAGGTCACAAAATACTTTAAATTAATATTCCATTAATTTAATTTTAATATAAAGTATACAATGACATGATATAATTAATTATTAAATGTTAAAATAATCTTGTTAACATTTTATTGCTGGATATGGTGCTAAAGTCTATTTTTGCGATTGCAAAATAATTATTGTACTTCTCAATATAAATAATATGCATAACTTGATTTTGCATTAAAATATTTGTAAATACTTAATAATAAATGTACTTTAATATATTACAAATTAAACTATGTAGGTATATTGTAATTGGAATAAAACTCTTAAATAAATTATATATTTCTTTTATTGAGTCCTTAAATGGAAGAGACATCGAATGATGTCACTAAATCTAATAATTATTTAGTGATAAGTACCCACATAAGTAATTTAATAAGAAATAAAAAATACACAAGGAAATATAAATATTTATTTTCTGCATTTCTGCATAATTTTTATTGATTAAAAAATATTTGAGACAACAGAAAAATGTTAGAAGTCATTTTAAATTTGAAATTCGAACATATAAAATGAATTCGTATATGAATAGACAAGTAGACCTCGAGAGACTGTACTGTACACGTTAAATTCATTGTAAGTACTTTAGCTAGCACAGATAACGTAGGCCATAAGCAAGTTACCAGTTGCCACAGATAAAAAAATAACGAAAAATAAATCGGTGGGAACTGACTCATACATACACTATTTGTTAGTTAGTAGGTACCGTTCTGAAAAAACATTTTGTGCAATAACAATTGAAAAATTACCTCTTTTGTCATAGGTTTTATTATAACCGCGTGAAAGCTAATAGAGGGATTCTTAGACAACATGATATACACTAATCAGGTTTAATAACTAATTATAATATCAGTTGGTATTGAAGGAAAAAATATAACATCTATAATTTCGCTCAAACTGACTCTAAAACCTTGCATCAAAAATTTTACAAAAAGTAATGTTGAGAGCTACATGACGGAACTTTCTAAATACTGGTGACGTTTGAATAGAGCGAGTAAAGTAATAGCGTAAATTAACCGCTTAATGCACATTTTTTTAATCAATTCAGGCAATCGATCATAAGCAACGCAAATTTCGAGAATGGCAATAATCTAACATCCAACGCGACAGATACAGACTTAAAATATTTGGAAAATTATATTTCTATATTAACCGTGGCTCATAGGGAGCTGTAATATTTTGCAATATATAAAATGACAGTGACCGTGACGTTCACGGAGCTGCACAATTTTGCCGGTAAACGTTGCCCGTATATGTCACAGAGGTGTGCATTAAGCGGTTAATTAAAGAAAACAAAACAAAAAATTGTAAGAATATTTAATGAAAAGCACTGCAAATAGATAAAATACTATGAAATTCAAAACTTTCATAATTTTATAATCTCTAGGCATATTGTATGGAGTGTAAAAAAATAAATTATTTTTATCGTATACATTAAATTACGTAGGCATTAGTTACTTTTTTCATTTTCTTTAATTCGGTGGCGCGTGAAAGATGTCAAGACGAGGATTGAGATTGCCCTAAATCGCGTAGATAAAATAAAAGATCTTCCATTTCTACAATAATAAGCCTAATAAGTAGCCACACACACATGAATCACAATAATGACTAGATAAATGGATTTTGTCAAGATATAAAACCATAATTAATAGCAAATAATTAATAAACAATAACTAATAATAATAATAATACTCAGTTACATAAATATCTGAGCAGTTCTCAGTTACATATATCTTTACGGAGCAACCCGCCTTAACTAATACGTTATTGCATATTTTGTCTCTTTTCCAGTCGGGAAACATTTTGACGGACGAACCTTGATGAAAAGAGACAAAACTAACAATAGCTAACACAGATAGGAACTAGCAGTATAAGTCAAAAAACTAAATCACTAAGTCTTTCTTTTGAAACAAATAAATATAGAATATATTAAATGTATTTTATTATCGTCCAAGTGGTAAATGCTTCGTTTGAAAATAACATTTTAACCTGATTGCCAGAAATCGGGTACAGATATCATATGTTACTAATGGTTGCTACACATGTTAGTTAGATTAGCATAAATAGACAATTGTAGACTATTCACAAATATTGTTCCACACACGTAACCTTATATCTGAGCAAATTAGTCTAATTTTGCGTTTAAACATGTGTGGCAACCACTTAATAGTAACACTTGAATATTTTGAATTTCGAATATTAATCTTTCAAACGACAGATAATAATGACTCTTTATGGTTGATATAATTCTATGTAACTCATACAAAACTGAAATATATTGGGGTTATAAAAGAAATGTACAATAATAATACCAATTGATTTAACCTTATAACTTCAGAATCATATTACATTAAGCTTACTAAAATACCAAATGTTGCTATCAGCAATTGCCATAAAGCAGAATAGTGTTTAGTATAAAAATATCACATTACAATCACTACCATAGTTTGTAATATGAGCTTTATTCTATAAAAGAAAACCACTAAAACGTATTTCCCGCTAATATTGCAAAATTGAAGCATAATATTTTCATTAAGTATATAAAGTTAAGAATGAAATTGGACAATTTCACAACTCTTTGAAGTATAAATTATAGTTGTGTGAGATATTTTCGTTGTTTGCTATAAATTGGATTACTTTTTCACCGGAATATTCTTGCACACCCATTCCATGCCTTCCTGTAAAAAAACTCAAGCATTCGCATACAAACAGATCTTGAACTCATCTAGTACTCCTAATTATTAACCTAATCAGCCAATTCCAGGCTGTCATAAAATATGAATCAAAGCTTAGAATCGCCAATGTTTTCTACAAATTTCATTCAATTTTAACATTTACAAAGAAAGACAAAATTAAAAAAAAACAAACAGTAATATGCAAAAGTTTCAATATACCCAGTGTTCCTTTTACGGTTACACATAGTATAAAAAAAATATATTTGCAGCCATTACCAAGAACTAAAGCATATTATCATAATATCATTAATCTAAAGCTGATTAAGATTTATTGATTTAAGCATCAATTTCTGCAACAGTGAAGGAAAACATAGTGAGTACACCGGCACATCTGATGGGTTCTAGGCCAGTGCGGTACACTAAGGCTTTGGATCTCATTACGAGAGGTAAACTGTATGTAACATTTGAAGATTAAAAAGCGTTGAAAAAATATAACAAGCAGATATTCTTCTATAGATCTTCTTTATACATAACAATTATTTTCTTTGCATTTGATTATGTAATTGACTATAATTTTGAACAAGAAAGCATTGCACTGATGACCATGTTAACATGCTAATATGTTAACATGTTATATTACCTTCACTCCCGTACCGTCAGTAGCCACGCATGCCTGTATCTGCCAAGTGCGATCCCTGATTAAGTGCAGCCCCAGATGTTGGGCTACTTCGCTGGCTGGTAATGCTGTAAAATAATATCAAAGCAATCTTCTTTAAAAAAAAAAACTGAATTCATAATGCACTCAGGAACAGTGCCTTGATTAATTAATATTTGGTCTCTTTCTAGCATATTATATATGAACTAGATAGGAAGACAAAATATATGTACAACAAGTGTAATTACTATGAGTTAAGTGACAAGAGTTAAAAGTATTAGAATATTTATTTTACAAGCAGATAAACTACATATATGTCTAAATACATACTCGTAAGAACATTAGAATTTGATTTTCAATTTCCTATTTTCTTAACCAGATACAACAGAACGAGTACTGCTGCTCATTGTACAAATTAATGTTTGTTTAGAATGGGAATCAAAACCACAGCCCTGATGCAGCAGTCAGTATTACAACTTTACCATTGAGCTAGTCAATTTAGCAGACTTTCTATCGCTAATTGAATTCCATATCTATAGGTAAGTGTATCTGGAATTAGCCCCGTCTATGTTATAGTTACATGGTTTACAAGCACCTGTAGCCAGATCTTGCTTATTTGCATACACCAGCAACGGTACACTCCTCAGCTTATCATCTTGCAGCAGCTCGGCCAACTCCAGGCTAGTCTCCTCCAGCCTTTGATGATCACAACAATCCACAACATATATCTGAAAACACAAATTTGTTGAAGTCGTTGAGAGTATAGATGGACGATAATAAATGAACCAATCAAGCGATTGCTACTTTGCCTGATTTGGTATCATATTACACACCAAACTACACACTGCATGAAAGATTTTTCACAAAACAATTGAAAGTGTACATAAATGATTTTCATCTTTTTTTCTGGAGGCTTTATGTGCCAAAGTAGAAGATAACACCTAGCTTAGGAAAGGACAG
Source organism: Passova gellias (assembly GCA_018249975.1). NCBI lineage: Eukaryota > Metazoa > Arthropoda > Insecta > Lepidoptera > Hesperiidae > Passova > Passova gellias. The sequence goes on from DWUN01002978.1 coordinate 4,621, forward strand.
TTGCACAAGTTACAGTAAAGCTTTATTATGCTTTTTAGAAACATTTTCAACAATTTTTATAAACCCTTTTAATGCCATTTTGTATGATGTTCCAAATTATTAAGCAATGTGAAATAATACATTTATTATAATGAGTAATCTAATTGATGATATCTTACCAAAATATCAGTGTTCTCAAAATAATTCCGCCAATAAGGGCGTATCTTCCTCTGCCCACCGATATCCCAGACGTTCAGCTTGAAACCGTTAGATAGAACTGATTTGATGTTGAAACCGGCAGTTGGTGTGACATGGTTGACGTCTTCGGAGGCTAACTGCTTCAGCAGAGTGGTCTTCCCAGCGTTGTCCAGCCCGAGGAGTAACAGACGCAGCTCCTTTTCAGGATTCGAACGTAACTTTTTCAAAATGCTTAGCAATCCCTAAAAGATTCTATTTTTATTATGAAATAAAAATATTTTTTTTTTACAAGCCTTGGCATTATGTGCTTTGTGTTGTTTGCCAGTGCAGATAGAACGTGTATAAAAATTTTATTGTGCTTTTGGTTTTTGCTGGTTGATGAGAATTTCCCTATTGTACTAATTGTTTTTGTCACATTAATTACTTTTATTACCCCAAGCGACGTGCTGTGCGTTACGCTATAATTCGAATTTCAAGTTGAACAAATATTTATGGGCTTTTTCTACTATAGCAAAAAGAAATTTCATTTTGTACTGTCATACTCGATCAATCACTAATACTACTCATTTAACTAGCAGAATTACTTGTTTAGACTGTATCCGCTCTTTCAAATAAAACTGTGAATGATAACTTACCATTTTGTACATTTATAATAATATTCAAAACACTATAAAATCAATTATAAACCCTTTATCATTTCTTTAAAATATTCGTGATTCTCGTAATTCAAATTGTTGACATGAAGACGTTACCATGGATACAATGTCGTTGTCATATACGCTGTCTCGACCTTTCGTAAGGACAAACCACAGATAATAATATCTAGGTACAATCCGTTTTGTAAAAACGTGATAGTGGTTAAAAAATTTGAAGAAAAGTTTAAATAAGTATACTAACTAACGCGGTCTTATGTATATAAAGAAATGAACCAATTCGCGCAACAACCAAATTCTAGCAATGCCCAAAGTACTGTGGTCCTGAGAATAATTAGTAAAATCTGTACAGTTAAAAACTAAGTATCATCAAAAGCCGGTCTCAGCGTTTGTTGAGACCGCTTTGACAATTCCCACCAATCATATAAATCATTATCAATCATAAACAAAATCGTTGCAATGATAACTGAACCTTGTCAATGAGATATTATAAAAGTTAATAATTTTGTCTGGCTGAACAGAAAAGTTCCATGGTGGTTAAGCTTGCTACAATGTTAATGTAAATAATGCATGATGAATTGTGACAGTGAGCTGTGACGTTTTTTTGACAAATTACCGTGTTGTTATATTGTACATTGCACGTGGTTTGTACCTTTTTAAATAGTATAATAAAATAGAAACAATGACAAAAATTAAAAGAGAACCAGCTGAACAAGAGGGACAGGCCGATGTATCGATTAAAACGGAGACTTTGAGTTATGATGACAAAGTTAGTCACTGTAGCGTGATCGCTAAGCCGATGGCACCCAGGAAGCTCAGCAAGAAAATATACAAGCTCATCAAGAAGTCTTCCGGCCACAAACATTATATTAGAAATGGACTTAAAATAGTACAGAAACAAATTCGCTTAGGTGAAAAGGGGTGAGTTTTATTTTACTTTAAGGTTATATTTTTGTTATAAGCAATAACCAGTTTTGGTTAATTTAAATAACTCATTAGAATTTTCTAAAAACTGTAATATAACAAGGTTGTGTGAAATTTCTAAACGTCAAAATTAAAGACCCATTTTTACATGTCGTCAGTAAATTAATAAAAGATTGCATTTGATATTGGTTAGTGGGTTTGGCAGAGAGCACCAACTGCCAAATATAAACATCCTTACAGTTGTGATGTACATTTTCTATTTTCATAACTACTTTCATACATACACTAAGGTTAGGTTGAGTTCTGTCTCCAAGCTGCCGGGATCTGATAGTATTAATGACATTAATCTACTGGCCTCCTGGTCGAGTGGTTAGAGACCCTGACTGCAAAACCGGAGGTCGTGGGTTCGATTCCCACTCAGTACAAACATTTGTGTGATGATTGAATTTGTTTGTTCTGTGTCTGGTTGTAATTCAAATATCTATATGTGTCTTATATCATATGTATAATATCGACTGCAGCAATTAACATAGTCGGTACTTCATTTTGGCCAATGTTCTTTTATTCCATTAGAAGTAGACTATCCATATCTTTGACCTCACAAAGTATTAAGTTCCAAAAAGGACATTTTGTATGGAATCTATCACTTGGAAATAAATCGGATGTTTTCGTGGCGCTCGATTAACAATGTGGGTAGATATGTTATTTGGCTGTACTGAAAGAAGACACTTTTTCACTTCTGACTTTGTTAATTGCTGTAGTCGATGTATGTTTATCAGCTGTCCGGTCACCATAACACAGGCATTCAATAGCCTAACTTGGAATTGTCGCCAGTTATTATTATGTTCAATTCTGTTGCAGTATAGTGGTTTTCGCTGGTGACATTTCACCGATAGAAATAATGTGCCACTTGCCAGCTGTATGCGAGGAGAAGGACATTCCATACTGCTACACCCCAAGCCGCAAGGACATCGGCTCAGCCATGGGCACCTTAAGAGGCTGTATTATGGTGCTCGTGAAAGAACACGAGGATTATAAGGAGTTGTATAATGAGGTTAAAAGCGAGATCAAGCTCTTAGGAGCCCCTGCATAGGTATTTGATAAGACGCAATTACTATTTAAATTAAGAAGATACATTCAAATAAGTTAGTTTCTACATATGTGTGATGAATTTGTTGGAATAGTTTTAAAATAGATCCCTCCAAAAGAATTTCTCATTGAACTGCTCCAGTGTATGTTGGAGGAAATGTTTTTGTTTTTGGAGGAAATATGGCAATTACATTTTATCTCCTAAGAATATGTTTTTTGACTAAATAAAGTATTGTTAAGGAACATTTGTGTTTTTATTTTTAAAATCATGTATTTGCTGGTACAGAATTGTTTCCAGCTAGTGATTTATTCGTCTTTAGATTATTCTAAAACGCCGATATATTACCTACTAGTACCTAATTGATACCACCGAAGCATCAAACATTTCATGTCCTTCTGAACAAGTCATTGGTTAAATGTATGGAAACAGTTGGAGAAAATAAAAGAAAATTATAATTACACATACATTTATTACACTTATTAAAAACTATGGGCATGTAAAAAATGGCAGATTCATCATTAACTGACTGTGAATATTGGCAAAATACATTAGGTATATTAATAATGCACTAGACCACTAGAAATGTCTAAGCTAAGTCTAGAATCGCTTGTAGGGTAGATTTCGGGTAGTAGAATATATACCTCGGCAAAGGCAAAGTGGAAAAATGAGATTGCCAGTGTCTATTAAGTGATAAACCCTTTAGTTGTCTTACTATATGCTGCCCTTATGTGCTTGTAAGCATCAATGTTAAAACTACTGTGTTCCTATTGAATGGTAATGTTAAAATATTACCTAGTAAGGCATGCACTGTTTCTAGTTCAAAGTAGCAACATTTATTACTCTATGGATAGAAAAAGTAATGTTTTGGTAGATGGCGCTAGTAGTTATGTCTGGCAATAGTGACTAAAATCAACCAGTAGGAAGCAAGTTCAAGCTTGAAAATGCCGAAACTATTTAACTGAAATCTACCCTACAGAATAATATTACATATAATATTTATATCTAGTAATTGAAGCAACACTTAAGGAATAACCCTGCTTTCGAGTGCAATGTCGTAATGAGATCAAAGTTTAAAATTGCATCGTAAAATGTGGTAAGAAAATACATTTACTTTGTTTGTTCAATATGTAGCATTCATAAAAGGTCTCTTACGTTCAAGTTTTCTTCATTGCAAACGAATCTTTTAAAATTCTATCAAATCGATCGAAAACGATCTGCATCAACATATCACATAAATTATAAATGTACGTATAGTATGTATCCATATATAGTATATATCCATATACAGTATATACATACACCAGTATATGTGAAGAACCTAATTTTTGATATAAACTTTAATAGCGTGATTCAGGCACAATTAGTAGCGCCATCTAGTGTAGACTAGGTAAAATAGGCAAAGTTTTCTGTAAAACCAATTACTTATGCTCGTAAATTCAAAAAATCGAACGTAAATGACCTTAACTCACAAACCTCCACGAACTCTCTTTGTATATTGTGTGTAGTTTGAAAAATGACGTTTTGTACTTCAATTTCTAACTTGATGTTTTAGAATTATCCACTAGCGTAGCATTGTTTTATGCGCGTACGCACTAGCGGTACTGCGCGAAATACTCCAATGGATCATATTTTACTTTGAACTAATTGCGATCAAGTGCCGCTTGTATGTACGCGCCGCATAATGTAATATAGCCCGTACATAATTCGAATTGTAAAAAAAATGTTAATATGAAAACTATTTCAACATTAAACATAAAAGTTTAAATTGCTATTGCGAATATTTTTGACGCTTGAAGCAAAATTTTTTAACGATTGTCACTTGTTTTTTTTATCTATAAATTATTAGTAACGTCAGACTGACATAGTTACAATAGAAATGATATTATTAGGTACATCCTTATATTTAACCTATTAATATTCTTACATAATATTGAAACATATTCGTGTAAAATTGATTAGCAAATGAATCGGCTTAAAAAAAAATACGACACCAAATAATCTTCAGTACAAAATAAAAGAACTTGTGAATTCATAATACGGTATTTTACATTATAATATATACACAAAAAACTGCATTCCTTACGCTGTCAATGCAAACAGACAAAAACGTTTTTTTTTATAAATACATAACAAACAATTATAATCATGTAATACCTTATTTCCTATGTAACTAAAGTCTGATAGCATAAAGCAGTTTAAATCTAACATTAATATAAAATAGGGAACAAAAATTAAACCAGACAATACAAAATCATTGTGCGAAATAATTTCATACAAGTACATACAATACAATATCTAGTACATTGTTTTGACTAAATTATTACTTTATTCCATGTAGCAGGAAAGTATACGCAGGGTTCCCCCAATCATAAAATCCGTAACTACTGTATCCTTTTTCTCGCTTTCGCTAACCGCGACAGAAGAGGAGAAAACATTCATTAACGTCGCAAAATAAGAGGCGCGTTTTGACGTTTCTCGCTCAGGATCATAAATTAATTTTAACAGCGATCAGTATCATTTATAAAGCGTATTAAAATAAAATTAATTATTTATGTACAAGAAGCACGTCAGGTTTGTAAGGACAGAGATTTGGCACTCGGTGCTTTCTGCCTACCCCGTGACAGACCTAGCATGATATTATACTAGTAGTAATATAGCAAACTTTAATATTAAAACCAACATACCAGCGTCGATATAAACAGTCCTCTACGACACAGACCTTACATAACTACGGATCTAACACACGAGTCACATACAAAAATATAATATACCGTCAATACGTGTAAATAAAGATTGCATCTCGAGATGAAACGCAATTAAACTAATGCAAATATATTTAACAAAACGCACGCCCTTCTTTGAAGTTTTCTAAGGTATATGTATATATTTTTTTTACTTGTCACCTATTGTAACCTTTTAGTGCAGTTATCTAAATGTATAACCACTTATAATTGTATCGGTTTGTCTTTCTTTCGTCGTTATCGAAAGCAAATACGATACGCTAGCTCCATCTAGCGGCTCCCGTGCAACTTTATAATCATGTCCTTGATAATTACGAGTTTATTTACGAAAATCGAAAGACAAAAGGGAATAAACTTTTGTAATCTCGTGCCACACGATACTATAGTAAATTGTAATCAAAACTAATTAATCACATTGCACAGAGACAACATAAAAAGTAATACTATTAACCAGTTGATATTAAATTGAATGTAATTACTATTAAATTTAGTTGGTATATCAAATATAACAATTAATAATTACTAATTAATAAATTAACAATACATATTTCATTATTAATGTAAATCTACATCATGGTACCGGCGCTATGACATAACTGAATAAATATATAATACCTAATTTGTCTCTGTGTCTATCTGATTACCATAAAAATATGTTTACAATTAATAATATATGAGCCGTAAAATACCTTATAAATTACAAGAATCACATTTGATCGCTTAGATGTACAATTCGCGTATAGGTGCTTCCTTAAATTACTTACAAGAGACTACAATTATAATACTCGAGAAGATTTATTAAAATTAAACTTGATTAAAAGTTGTATTAAATATAATTGATGCTTAATTTATAAAATTAAATTTAATCAAATTTAAAATTATTACGGTTCCAACGAAGTAATACTGAATAGGGGTATCATAAGAACAAAAATAGAATATTTATAATTTTGCTTTTTGCTAGTCGAAAATCCATCGATCGAAAAATCTATTTCAAGATTCAAATATAATAATTATTACAGTTCACATATTTTTAATATAATAGAAATTATCGGAATAATTAATGGCTTACGTTGTTGAAGCAGATTTATGATAATGATAATAATTAAGTAAATAAATTAAAAGAATCACATATTAATAATACAAATAATAATTAAATAAAAATAATTACATATTTTAAATTCTATAAGAAATGAAAACAATCTACATGGCATTCAAAAAATAACACTAACCTCTCCAAAATGTAAATTTAATTACAATTAATTATATAATTAATAATTCAGCAGTCGACGTGTAACGTTCTTTATTGAGTGCAGTGTAACTTTAGTTGTATTTGTAATTATAATTAATAGTAATTGTTGTTGTAATACAATTGAATTTAAGTGTAAATGTGGAAAAGGATCAGTATCGTCAGTATTGTGCTCATAAAGCACATTGACACTGGCAGGAGCACCGCGAAACGCAGCGTTCTGTAATAAAATATACTGAATTTATATAATACGCAATAAAATAAAGTATTTAAATTAGCAACGTCCTAAAAGAAGGTCAAGTTAAGAGTACTCTTAATAGACGAGATATCTTATATATGGCAACATTGATAAAAGAAGACGAAGCGGAAGAGGTAACACCGATATATAAGTATTATATCGTATGTATATATCTATGTTCACAACTGTCCGGTTACCATAACACAGGCATTTAAATTTAGAATCAAACAGCCACGAGTATTGTCTCAATTATTATTTATTGTTTAGTATTTTATTGTAGATGTCATGTGGTCCTTACCTCCAGTAAGGTATATGTCAGAGGGGCGGGGGCGGCGGCGGCTGCGGCTCGCTGCGGCACAGAGCCGTGCTCGCGTCCGCCGGCCCGCTCTCGCGGCGTGCACGGCCTTTACATTACGGGGGCTAAATCAGACTCGCACGCTACCCAAGTTCGCATGAAATCAATCAAAGCTTAAAAGTTATAAAACCACGACACATTCCGTGATAGAGTAAGTAACAAAAAGATAAACGATACCACCAGTAAACATACACCCAGGTTAGTCGACTAAGTATCAAGCTACCGTGAGTCGAGATATGTGTTCAGCTGTAAAACAATACAAAGTTGATAAATCGATTTGCTCACTTGTAAAACACAAGCATCCAGTCTGCTGGCTGGCTTGTAGCGAAGTGTTCGGCCGGATCTCTTTCTGGTCTTTACTTTGCTCCATTAAACACTTCTGATAGTAGTCGTACTCTTTCACGTACCTGTACAGTCAATTAGTGCTGATAAGATGTTATCAAAGATGTAATCAAATAATGGGTTCAATTAAACCTAACTAGTCTCTTACTATAGTACACTATAGTTACTAACGTAATGACGTTGATGGAAGTAGAAGAGGTGATAAGTTTGTGAGGAATGTAGCCACTAGAAAGTCTTAATATCTTGCGTGATATTACAATGCATTGATATTATTAGCACGTGTGTATCCTTGTTCGTGTGTGTGTGTATGTGTGTGTGTGTGTGTGTGTGTATGTTACCAAACGGGCGGCCAGCGGTTGTCGGAGAGGTAGTCGCGCGAGGCGGCGGAGAGGTGCTTGGCGCGGCA
>DWUN01002979.1:0-12784 GCA_018249975.1 Passova gellias
TTTCAATTTAAACCATTACGAATCATTTAAAGAACAATTCATCGACAAAAAAAAAAAGTCACTTTCCACAAACGTCACTTAAAAAACGCGGGAGACCTTTTTCTCCGTGGTTATTTTTTAAATTCCATCGGTAGTTGTATATTTACACTATGTTTTTAAATGCAACGACAATAAATATTAGGGCAAAGGTTTCGAAAACCGCGCAGCCAGTAATTATCGACATGTAACAATGGCCGCCGTGGACAGCCAACTGCATGTGGACAAATGCAATAACCCACATGTGTAGCGGCCGGTGCGTATTGTATAGTTTTCTAAACATGAACATACGTTCGAACAATAATAATATGGCCGTGTTATGGCTGAGTTCAGATGTGTGTAAATGATTATGTTATGGAATCGACCACTATTATGCCGTTTTAAATTTTGATCATCGTTTTGTTTATATTCATGAAATTATAATAAACATTTTTGTAAAGAAAAATGTTTCAATGTAACTAAATGTTATGTTTGTAGTTATCGATAGCGTAACTACGAATGGAGCTACGTATTAGTATATGTACATATATAAATTTAGTTAGTACGAGTAGTATTAGGATCAGCTAATATTAGTATCTTGAGGACCGGGAGGGTGTATGTTTAGTATTCCTAAAAGTGACAATTTCTTAACTTAGATTACGTGTAGAATATATGGCACAACAAGGTGACCAATAAAAAAAAAAATCAACGGAAATATAAAACAAATGACTGACGGCCAACCAGGTATCACTGCAATATCATTTGAAATTCGAACGATTATCGTTCGGAATCAATTTCACATAGTCCGTGTCCTTCGGAGCGCGCCCGCCAGCGTAACGAGCCGCGTGTATTACATAACAACGTTAGAAATACGACTTTATTGCGACGACGATAAGGTGCAAAATGTAATAACGATTTATAGCACACGTCTTTGACTAAAAATGTAATTTTGAATCTTATTACGTTTAGCAATAAGGCCCTTTTCGACTCGCGATAGGTAGAACAACAGACCGTAAACGTAGTCTATTGTACCTTTAAACTAAGGCCGTTCATACGCGACTCTAGGAATACAACCTTTAAGAGTCATATTATAAATACGACTGAATAACCAATACAAACAATATAACCAACCATCGATAACCAATACGCGTCTTCATCGTATCGAAGGAGGCTAGGAGCACTTAAGAAAGCTATACTGCGAGACCTATTTCTGTTGCTTTATAGCTGGAAGTATATTGGATTTCCTTTCAAATTGACAAGACTTGAGGTCAGGCTTAAGGACATAGGTATCTACTATATTGGCTAGGTGGGGTTTGTCAAGACTTTGCACACCTTAGAAATCACGAGGAAACCTTGCATATTAAGGGTGCTCTTTTGAAGTTTCGGCGGAGGTTTTACGGGCTTTTTAATAGCCGTCGTAAGGCGGATTCGACATTGACATGAGATGGAGCGAGTGCCGATGTATGCTCGAGCCTCCGGCGGCTGCATTTGAGGGTGCAGTCCAATAATTATAACAGCGGTAACGAAACCATACGCGAAAGACACCCATCCAACAGCATGCGTGAACAGCCTTATAATTGTAAAGGACGTTCTTCCGCCGAAGATTTTCTCATTGCTTCAAACGCTAAAAACCACTAATGACACGCTTCAGCCGCGCGCGCGTCCGTAACGTCCACGCCGATCCGAGCCGAATTCGACTCTATTTGATCGCGAGATAGAGATCAATTTTGAACGGTGAACGAGTGACGGTTAGGTGGCGAGGTCGGTGCATTCGCGTCCCGCACAGAGACACAATGTCACTGCTCGAGTGCAGGTAGGTTATGCATATTATTATCAGTCGTAATAATTTTACCTCGCCGCCGCCGCCGTCATGTAGTAACTCATTTTTAGTTACGATTCTACAGAACGCGTATAGGGGCTACGATTTTCAATGGACACCGTTGAAATTTGATATAATTTAACAAAATTACAATTGACATAGTTAAATTCAATCCCACATATAATACGCGTAAGGAAATGGAAAATTAAAAAAAAAAAATTAAACAGGTAGTCAAATTGCAGGCAGTATTTTAAGATTGCCATAGTATCAATGACTAATACTAAATATTCGTACGTAGGATCTACAGTAATACAATTAGTAGGCGTAAGTAGCCAAGCGCGAGATGAAATAAGCGGGATATTTGTACATATCTAGTCCAAGAAATAGATTTACTCCCTTCGAGTACAGAATAACGCCTAACAATTCTAAGTTTTTACAACACACGTTACGACAAAAACATCGTGTCGCCGTATTTGAAGCGTCGAATGCAGTTGAAGACCATAGCGATGCAGTTCATGCAGCGCACACCATGGCGCAACTCGGTCACGGTGACGGCGGCACCAGGCTGCTGCGACCTTGGGCATGTGGCACGCGAATATGGACGGCCATTTTTATGGGAAAATTGTAGATGGTCGTTCGATGCCTGCACGCGTTTGTGTGTCGTTAATCTATTATGGACGTTTATGCGGACACGTTATGTACCTAGTATCGTTGTTAGCCCGGTGAGTTGTTTACCGTCATTCGATCCGTAAGTCTTGGGTTCGAATTCTGTCAACACACCTTCGAAATTAAGAAGTTATATGCAAACAGTGTAGGAACAAAAACGCAGACATAATTATCGCTGCAGTTAGTTTGTTACCTATGTTTCGTTGTGTCGAATATTTATAAATACATAACTGATTATTACAAAGAACCTTTGCCACTAACGCGCTTCACAAACGTTCGTAGCTACGTAAAGAGGTATACACACCGGTTTGTGTTTGGAGATAAGTCACGTTGTTGTTGTTGCCGCTCTTTATGGGATCCTTCGTACGGAATGTAAAACTGCACCTCTAAAATCTAAAGTCTAGAATATAGATTGTCCACTGCTGGACGTGGGCCGCCAGCAACAATTGGGATCGATGCTTGATAGGATATCGGACATCATAGGATCATTTCACACGGAAGAGACCAAGAGAGAAGTCAAAGTGGCCGTGAAGACAGTGATGATCCAGCCTTATGCCGTTTAGTTCAGTTGGGTCATAGCGCACGGAGGCTTACGAGCAATAATTGTCAATAAAGCTCGCTTGTTAGCGCTCAGCAACTGGCACGAGGCCGCGCCTACTCCTCGTGAGACCTCGCGTCCGCTGCCCGAATAACGCCTTTTGGGACCTTCAAAGTATTGCCGTGCGTGTTTTCCACTAGCTCATGAAAGATGGCCGCCCTGCAACTTGGAAAATTTGAGAAATGTCCTTGCTTAAAACGTACCATGTTCAGTGAGTCCTCTTCAAACAAAACTAGCGAAAGGGCGCTCAGGTCTCGGTTAATAAAAGAAGTTAATGCATCTATTGGTTTACGGAGGTTAGAAGCAGGAATTGCCAACAGAAACACAAGAACGGTTCTATAAATATTAGCCGGTCGTTGTACAGCTTGTGAACGTCGTCTGTGTGGTAATCGACCACCTGCCGTCTGCACGTTTTTGCAAAAAGGAACCACGCGGGGGCCCCCGTGACCACATTTTGGCGTCGCACCTGACTGACACGTACCGTTGCCGATATACTGCGGTCAATTCGGTAACGGTTACATCGCCTAGCCGATCCAGACATTAGACCAAGGGGCTAGAGAAATCAATAAAATTATCACTTCACCATTGTCAACTGTTTTATCTTTCCGGCTTTAGACTCCTGTCTTCTTTTGGAACGAGACGGTTGCAAATACCACGGTGTTCTGACTTGATTTTGATGTTAATATATGAGAGATATAATGCAACATGGAATAATAAAAGATTAAAAAAAAACAACAATAATAGAAAATAAGTTTGAATAATATTTACACATGTTTAGTTTTACACTCCTGACAGCGCACAACGCTTGCTGCTCGAACGCCGATACTCGCACGAACACACACACACACACGCACACACAGTCATATATAATAGAACGAGACAGAAAGAAAGAGAGGAAAAGATCGCCTGGAAGGGTGTAACGCTTTTTCCTTACGTGACGATCTCTGTCAGTTCGCTCTACTGCGAGCCGCGTAAAAGAACCTCGTTCCAAAAAAAATAATGGCTCAGCTTTTGCTGATCTAAGACCTTGCTTTGGACACGCATCCTCCCCAAACGCTACGACGAAGGACGATGAGGGCGACGGGAAACAAAAACATACATACATACATACAAAAATATAATATGCAAATGATAAATTATATGGATAACGAAGGAGATAGAACTTGAAGCGAGGGCGTGTAGGAATAGACGGAGGCATGGGTACTCGTATGTGTGGTCGGCGTTGTCGGGTCACTTGATGTAACATTAGCGGTGAGGTCGCCGCTGTCCATTCGGGTACACCGCCCGCCGAGACTGTAACCGATAACGCTACGAAAACCGCGGCATTTTTCAAAACAACTTCGTACATTGGACCTTAGAAAGTCGCCACGAACGGAACAGTGACAGCGGTCTCTAAACGCGATACTTTACCCTTTATCTTTATCCTCGGTTCGATTCCGACAGATATTGTTCGGCGATTCGCTTCAACTTGAATGATGCAAAGTTTAAGTTAGTCGAAGTATTGAATTAATATCAGGAATTACTCGTTATATCTGTAAAAACATAGTGAGAAAACTTGCACATGTTAGAGCAAGTAATAGTCTTTCGAGGTGTGTCAATTTTGTCAAAGCGGTAACACCACACAGAAGACCAAAGTCCAACGGTGGAACAGTGAAACGTTTGAAAATAAAACATCGGAATATATAACAATATATTATAATACAGTAAGTACTTAGGTATTCAAAACAGTTCGAGACCATCGGCACTTAAGTCTTCTAAATTTGAATTAACGCGCCGCGGTGACCCCGACGACCCCGATGTGGGTACTAAGCAATTACAACGAGCGAACAATAATGAACGCATGCACTACACGCGTATGTGTTTTCCCTTGTTATGTACCCCGGGTAACCTCTGCCCGGGTAAACAACACCGTCGCCGAGCAACGCCGCCATTACCGCCGCGCGGGAGCGAGACGCGGCTACGGCGAACGGCCGGGACGGGACAAGGCGGCGCGTGGAGGGTTTGTTGAACGATAAAGGCTGCGCGAGCGCATAGTTCGCGGTATATGGGAAGTTGGATTTTATTGAGGAAATTATTGCTTCCCCCTGCCTTTGTAACGTAACGCCCTCTTGAGTTGGCATGAAACTTTTCATTACTACAGTTCCGGGGTTATAAACGTATAGTTAGAAAATTATATTGAACCACAAAGAAAATATCGATCAACGAACTCGCAACACACGATATGGGCATGATTTCAAATGGAAATTATGTATTACATGGAATTGTTATAATAATGTGAGGCTTTCGATATATTAAATTAATCAAGCGGTAAGAGTAGTTAATCATATGCTCATACAATATATAGACGTACGATTTGAAGGATGAAAATATTCTTTTTATATTATATTCTTTTTATATTAACTTGCTGTTACTCGCGGCTTCGCCGGTGTGGTCAAAAGACTTTTTATTTCATTCAAACGTCCACCCGAACCGCGCCCGTCACGCCATCTCGAGCTTTTATTTGATTGAAACGTGGAAGTATGGAATAGTAAGGGTACATGATGCCGGTTCCATATTGCAACCTGTGATGGTTTGTTTTGATCAAGTTCGAAAATAGACACAGGAGACATTGATACGAGTATGATATAGATAAATATGTTAGGTACTTGATTTTCCAACTGGGACGATTTGGTGTTAAATATTCATACATTCAAAAGATTCGTTCGCATAAAGCACAATATACATCTATCGTGCGTTATGCGTTATTTACTCATGCTTACGACCGAAAAGAAGAAAAAAGACCGGCAAAGGCTATCCGCCCACCCAAGTCAATCCCCCTTCTCGCACCTCGCGAAGTTATTTGTAATACAAATAATCTCTACCTTCGCGAAATACGACAGTCCCAAAAGTTAAGGTCGAACGAATAAACAGAGACAAAAAAATATGTTTCCAACTTGCCATCGGTAAGGTTTTTCACTACGTTTGTGTTACTGCGCTTTTGAATCGCTCTACTAAATGATAGCTCGCCAGTCGACTTCAGTTGCATCGAGGTTGGAAATAAATTATAGCCACCTTATATCCTACTGTTCAATATTTAGTAGAGACCTTCGCTAAAATATTACTATGATTAAGGCAGAAGGCTTAACCGTCTATGGCCTATATAAGTAAAACATGGACTAAAAACTAATCTAATCCTTGCTTACCTAACAAAACCCAAAAATTGTTTATGGCAGATGTATCCACAGATATCTATGAAGTATAATGAGCTCATTTATCATATTTGTGATAAACTTTGACAACAAAAGGTAAAAGAAAACATCATTACAATTCCATATATTATCTTTAACAAAACATTGAAAAATCAACGATCAAGATATTGGCGGGAAAACTATTTTTAAATACAACAATAGAACGTTTTCCTTTTGACAGTGTTGTGACAAAAGAGACACAGATAACGATAAAACAGCATAATACATAGGAATAATATCGATATGAATAATCGCCGATTATATCTGTAAAGGGTCAGGTTAGGTTAGTTGGTGATGTATAAAAGTAGAAAAATACATTTATGGTACCGGATAAATATATGTAAAGAATGTGTGTTTCGAAATTTAAACTGTATGAATGGATCCAAAGATTGACTGTGATGCTGATGATGAAAAAGAGAGATTTATATACATGTATTTAAGTACATTAGATGTTCCCAACTTGCCTTTTCTTGGAAGAAAGGATGGGAAGTTGTGTGTATACTTCGGATTATAAGCTACTAGCTGACTCGGCAAACGTTGTTCTGCCATATCAATTATAACAGTATTTCTCTACGATATATTATACACATAAACCTTCCTTTTGAATTACTCTATTCATTAAAAAAAACCGCATCCAAATCCGTTGTGTAGTTTTAAAGATTTAAGGGAACAAGGGGACATGACAGAGAAAGCTACTTTGTTTTATACTATGTAAGAATAAGAAAGAAGATTCACACGGTCGCCATAAAACTAGTAATCGTCACTTGACCGGACATTTCCAACAACAATAGACTAGAATAGTATGTTTTATGTTTCCTGATTTTCGCACTTTTTAATCTCAACACTGACTTTAGCCAAGATAAACGTTGTGTAGTCTGTGGTGTGCTTAGATTCCTTGTAAAGTATAATCTTATTGAAAGTGTTAAGAAATAGGTATGTATGTACCTACCAATAATGAATTTATATGAATATACGGTAGAATGTTTAATAACCCGTATATTACCCACAATTTCTTTTTTCTTTATTATATTATAAATACAGTTAATATTTTAGTAATAACACGGTTATATAGAGAGTAGAGACACGGAATTTAGTATGCTACATAAATTTTCAATTCGTTTATATAAATACCTTCGGTCCTGGACTTAAACTTTTATTTATACAAGTTAAATATAACAAAAACAGCGTATAAGTTTCAGTTTAAGTGCACTCTGGTCCTTAGATACATTTTGTGCAGGCAATATAAAGGCTCAGGACACGAGTATCAATAACGGGGATATCCTCGACACGGAGTTGCGATCTACTTAGATAAGGGGAACGGAGCGTGCTTCGGTGGGATTGGCAACGATTACTCGGTACGATTTTATATTGGTATGGATACTTAAAGATACTGCTGCACACTATAAGTAATATTTTTAAGAGATTTTAAATGAAAAACCTGTTTCATCGTATTCGGGTTTTCGTATATTTTATATTCGAAATAATATAGCACGAATTAGGGTAACGACACTTGAACTTTTCTACAACAATTAATACCACTGATATGATTCTTCTCATCGCATAAAACTTGTATCTGTGCACTACTGGATACTGGCGTCGTCAAAGGAGCAATATCGTCCAGTATCCTCGGCTTGTCGTATACAATCTCTGAGTGAAGACTTTCGCAGATAGTCATTCTATCTAATACACGTGTATACAACACTCGTTCACCAACAAATTTTATTTTTACATTATACATTTTTTTATGGAATTTTTACACTTTTCAACTCTAGTCAAAACTTTGAAATGACTCTCACCATAAGTCTAGCCAAATTACCCGTTTGCATGTTTGCTGTAAACAGATATTTGTAAACGACAAAAGTGTAAAGTACAAAATCGTAAATGCAGAAAACAACATTAAAAGCTTTTAAGTAAATATGAGCTCCATGCTCATCGGATTTTGCCTGATGCTTTCGCGTCGAGTGCAGTCAATATAAACATCTCATTTGACTTTATAATACAAAATCGCTTTTTTCCACTCAATATTAAAAGTAGTGCTGGTTTAAATGCTTACTTTTTAAACAATCAGTTTAAATAATACTCAATTAAACTGGAACCCTTCATAGTGTTTAAAAAATTCAATTTCCGAGCGGCGAGTCATTAGCAAAGCAAAGAAAATGTACAATCCTCGGAGATTGAAAATCAAACAATGCGAACGTTCGAAACATAATACCGTTCCTTATTAAGACACAAATGTAGCATTAGAGGGAAATAAAGCAAAGAACAAAGATGTTATATATATATTCTCTCACAGGGGAAAAACGCGAAACAGAAAATGTTTATAGAGCAGGCAGGGGTTACGTTCGTAATAAAATTTTATACGCCTTAATATTTCGCCAAACGATGAGTTTAGGCGTGTGTGAAATTATGTTCGTACAGCGTGGTGCCAAAATTTACACCTTTATCGAAAGGTGTGACGAATACTATTCTTTTCTTTTATAGGTATGAGGATAATGAAATTGGTCTCGTTTCGTATTCGTCAGCGGTTACGGCTGAGGTATTTCTTTTTTTAGTGAATTGTCCGTTGATTTTTTTGTGGTTATCTTTAATGAAGTCGCGCATTTTCTTTGCGGAGTCTGTTAATTCTTAAGAGCTCTGAGTAAATTAATCCCGATGGGCCATCAGGACGTGTTGCGTAAACAGGTCCCCGTAGGACCCGTTCCCGTTTCGTAGACGTTTTCCCGAGATAATTTTATGTAAATGAAATTCACATTACCCGGTTTCCTATCTGACGCCTTGTACCGTGCCCTGACATGCCTTCATACCACATTTATTACCACGTTTTGTCTTTATTATCTTGTCTTTCGTGTCACTACTTTGAGCTTGTGTTCCGACATGATGCGTGATATATTTAACGTAATTTTGTTTTGACATAAGAAAAATTTAGAAGATACTGTCTTTATTTCAAAATAACACATTGAGAAGCAAAAGAATTTCATTAGAATAAATCATCTGTCATAATTTAATTACTGATCCAATTAATGACAAATTAAATCAGTGTTAATATAAATTCCTTAGAATCGGCTCTTCTCTTAAATGATTTTCTTCACTTTAGCCAGACTTTTGCTTCTATATAAGTAGCGCGTTTATTTCAAGTTGCATTTTACCAAGTGGAAGCCAATATTTTTGACATGCGCAAAATTCTGAACCGAGGCGGTCTAAATGTCTAAAGCCTCTGAAATATCTGTTAAATAAAAAAAATTCGTAACTTGTTTACATAATGGGAGTAACATACCGAACCTTAATCTAATCCAAATAAATCATGAAACTATAGGATGCATATTTTTCTGTCAAAACTCATTTTCTGATTAATGTTTTAAAGGTTTTTAAACGGCAGACCAAAAGAAAAAAGCGAATGCAATATATTTGAACATAGAACAGAACAAGTTAATCAAGTCCAAAAAGCTATATTAGATCTCGAAATCTGTTTTATCGTCCTTCGGTAAAAGCGTTCCGAGCACCGCAGAACTTTTTCTGAACTATTACCATGGCTACCCTAATAAAGGTTCTAAAGTTCTAAGAGCGCATTTGGTAAAAATACGGTGTCGCAAAAGTTTTCTTTATTAGTTTCCCCCTTTAATCCGGCCAGGCGTGTCCCAATGTCTTTATGGCGAATTTTCAATCTGAGTCTGGGCGGAAGCCAATAAGAAATCAACTGTTTGTTCCCTGATTCCCGTGCATCGGTTCGAGGGGAGTCTCGCTTCTTTACGACTTCTTTTACGATTGGAGGTGCATTCGGAATTAGTCCCCGCTGCCAGAGAGCCTTTTCGTGTCTAAGAAGATGAATGATAGAAGGATTACAATGACGAACAAATTGACTTATTTATTCAACGGTAGATTTTTGTCGATTAACTTGATTAGTGCTCATTGCACTAATATGTATCATTATAAACCTACCTCATTTGAACATAAATATGTCAGTCAATGTAACTAAAACCTTAAAAAGTCCCACTAGAAATTATTTCATCTTTTTCTCTTAGTATAATATGAAACATAAAAAAATTTCGTTGTTAATTATTAAAATTAGGCCACGTTATTTCAAAACAGCGATACCCGCCACTGATAGAGCGAGTTAAAATGTCGTTAACGATACAAAACTCATGCCCGCAATCATGCGAATAATGTAATTGACTTTTAAATCACTGAAGTTTCCCGCAACTTTTACCAAAAGGTCTATTCGCCATATTTATTTTCGTTTATTAAAAGAACCGTAATACAAAACTGTATTCTTTTCTGAAAATGGATATGTTAGTTGATGTTTGCTTTTATTCACATGGTGTAACGAAATATGCGTCAAACACATATACAATTTAGAGTTAATTGACGAAAGTTAATAAGCAGTGAAGGGCGGAATTCAAGTAATGTGTCAGTTTCACGGTAGCCGCTTTATGAAACGGTAGCGTCGTATTAAGCGCCTGCCGCCACTTGTCTCTTCAATTAATTAATAAACCACGGCTTTTGATTACAGTTTCGAGCAAACTTCATTTACTGGATTTCGAATTACATATTTGTTTTTATCTAAATGTATCCTACATTTATTGCCGCTAAGCTATTACTGTAATGGACGGACAGACAGACCATCTGATACTAATTAGTAATTACTCTGATCGATTGTGGACATTAATGAACTCAAATCAGTTCCAGTATCAAAATTGGTTTGAAAAAGTACTTGCGTTTTTTAGGAGTTCGCACTACGGCATAAAGATGTTGTGCCAAAATGCCCCAAAACAATTTTCATTTCACATCTTAACTATTTTATAACCGAAATGTCATAAAAAATCAGTACTTTTATAAAAATCAGTAAATTAATAAAATTTCACATATTTTAATGCGCCTTAAATACATTTTTTAAAATTAAGACTGACACTAATATTAGCAACAATATTTATGTTTATCATAAATTTGATCGCATTTCGACGTTCTCCAGACGCAAAGTACGAGTTATAAAATTAATATTAAAATTAAAACTTTCTTAATAAAGTTTGTAATTGTGTACAAAACATTAATACGGTTTAAAATATTAATCCGTCGCAGCGGGACGGAGTCTCCGTTAATACTTTATTACCGCTCGTATAAGATTACGCGGTTCTCCTTTACGACACTGTTTTAATCGCTGCTAAGTTTCATTGACCTGAGCGAAATATGTTCGGCATCAACATTCTGTCTTGTTCCACAGAGGATAAGTACAATATCAGGCGGTGTGCACCAAGTCATTTGTTGAAATATGCAATATTATGTTCATATCTTAAGACACGCTCAAGATAATCGTTCCATTTCGAATATCAGCCGACCTAAAGGAAGGTAAAGACACTTATCCAAAACCAGTTTTCACGGTGACCAATGTATTTTGTATTCGTTTATTATCACTGTTAAGAAATATATGAAACGCTTATTACGAGTATCTCTTAAATGTTAAGCGTTTAAATATCGTTATGTGTATATAGGCATTACATAAATTCATATATCAAAATTTTCAGCATACTAAAAAAATTTTTTTAACTAGCATGCAATTGATCAGGGTTATAAATTAAATTAGTTTGATTACTATAACAACGGTACTTGTATTATATATCATTTACTCTGATTTATCAATTTAATAAAAGAGTAGCCCTGCATTTATTTAACATATCCTTAAGTCTTATTGTAATTAATCTGGTGTATTCGAACAAGTCTTAAAGAGATTAAATAGAGTTACGAAAATTATATTCCGAATTTGTCTTAGGCAACAATCAAGGACTGGCGCTATTTATTAGTTGCTCTAATTTCAAACTAAGCGTTAAATTAAGAAGACAAGCTAAAACTTATATCCATATAGTTTCATGATTAAGCGTGTTAATATTAAGTATATTCCACTCGTCTCTGCGTTAATATTATTAAATGATATCAAAATATACTCTATATATCCTTATGTATATTAGCAATTAAGTTTTTTATGTTATGTTATAACATAAGTGCTATGAATAGCAAAAAGTATAACCACCGCCGTTAAGAATGTCATTTTTTGCAATAGGTAGGTATCCGATGAGTTGCCAGTCAGAATAATTCCTTTGTCTTTCTCAACTAATTTCCAAAGCAAATTGTATTAATTTTGCAAGTACATATTATAGTTGTGAACCGAAATGCTATTAACATGACACGTGTCGCGATTATCTTGTTAAATCTTCGACAGCCGAGTGCTGACTGTTCAGGACGCGCGTGACTCAAATCACACATTTATACTACTAAATATTCTTAGTCACATGCTCATGCTAAGTTCGCAACAAATTATTACTTGAATACACAGACCTGTATAGTTTAATGTAAATAGAAATATGGCTCGCAGATGTTGTTTATGGTTAAAATGTTGTTATAGCAATGAGATCTCCATCGGTTTTATTAATGTGGGTATCGTAT
This sequence comes from Passova gellias, assembly GCA_018249975.1. Taxonomy (NCBI): domain Eukaryota; kingdom Metazoa; phylum Arthropoda; class Insecta; order Lepidoptera; family Hesperiidae; genus Passova; species Passova gellias. The sequence continues at coordinate 12,758 of DWUN01002979.1, forward strand.
TCACAAAACGTGTTTGAACAATACAAT
>DWUN01002980.1:0-12783 GCA_018249975.1 Passova gellias
CCATTAGAACCCTACATTATCCCCGATGAACATAGGCTATATTTAATATGAGAAAAAGTAAGATAAATTTTATCCCGAAATTCCCACGGGATCTTAAGCTCCACGGGTAATACCGCGAGGCACAGCTCGTATTCTATAAGGAGGAAACCGTGCCTTTTTATTGATGTAACAATGTAATACTGCATTTAACTCCTCCCGGTTAAACCATTCTGATGGCTACACACCAGTCTTTTTTTAATTATAGAAATTCTGCCATCTCTGTGATTCTTCGAATTTCCGACTTAAGTACTCACATTCCAATGGCTATGCTAAACCTTTCTTTTTTTAGGTAGGTACTATTGAAATACGAGTATTACGTCCAGGTAAAAGTCATAAACAACGCTTCCTTCTTTTATATCATAATAAAAATACGAATGTTACTCATTTAAAGATATGTTAAGTAATGTTACGGAGCATTATTCATTATAGAGCTAATTTGTCGGCTGATCCCCTGAGCATTAACCGGTCACACCCGCCTTGATAAATTAGTCATAATTAATTCAAATTATGTGTGTTAGGTTTGAATGGACACGCGTTGCAAAGGCTTGCGTGATAGGGAGGTAAATAAGGAATAACTGTGTCCCTCGAAATTCGTATTAGAGAAACTGTCAGGTGTTTTATAATTAAGCCAGATTATATGTTATTGCTAATTACCGCAATATATAAATATCCGTGTATGATAATATACTTAAGGTTTTAAATATTAAATATACATATACAAGCAGTATTTTTAATATTCAACACCTTAAGTCGATTAAATAATTCCGTAAATATTTTCGTGGATCTGTGAATTATAAAGTCCTTTTAATTACATAGTTTGGTTGAAAAGTAAATTCATCAAGACAACCCGTCTTTTGTGCCTCAAACTTTATTCTACGCTGCTTCGGATACAACAACACGAAATATTTTATTAAGACAGCCGTTTAATATAGGGAGTCGTGGAAAAGTTGATATATTAATTAACTCCGAATAGCCCTGTCATGTCGAAGAGTCACTTTGTTTCACGCAAGCGCAATAAGGATCTGTAAGAAATTTCCTTAGGTAGTGCACAACCGGCGTCGGCGGCGTATGCACGGTTTCCTATCGTCGCGTAAACCGAGGATGTTTAACGGACGACGTCGTAAAAAAAACTCTGAAATCGGACACAAATTGCGTGCGGTCGGTACGGTAAATTGGTTAAGTCGGCGTATGGTCGCAGACATATTTTAAGACGTACTCCTAAACTCTTGGCGTGAGTGTATAATAAATTACTTTAAACCGCGTATTTGAGTGTTGTGTTATGTGTTGGATGACGGACGAGGAAAGTTTGTCTCGCTATAATTAATATGCTGAGTAAACGTAGATTCTTAGAATCTATTCATTTGCACGGTTATGGACAATATTGCAGTTTCTGACAAGTGTGTGCAATTCAGTGAGAAGACCGTTATCTGGATTGTAACGGAGTGCGAAAATTGAATTGTGTTCGGAATAATTGTGAATTCTTACACTGGAACGCCAAGTTTATCTTTGTAATAAAATATTTTCCATTCACAAATACGTACAGAAGGGGAGATCGTGTAATAGATTAGAAGTAAGTAAACTGAATATTAGATTGAGAAATGTGTAATAGCCATACCTAATACTGTTTACATGTACAAATGGTAAGTTTTGTAGTTATATTCGTATTTATTGTACTAAAAATATTGCAATATGTAAAACAGTTCCGAGACTTTTCAAATATTGATCTTCAACGTTCCAGTTACCGTATAACATTAAGGTACAGTTACATTATAACATTAAGGTATATTTAACTGTCTTTTATTTGTAAAAGAAATGTTTCGTATAATGGTCTATTTAGGACGTGCGTGGATCGATTATTAAAATCTAGGACTTTAGATTAAGAATGAAATGAAATAAAAAGGCTTCGGAACGCCGACAGCTTTGGAGCTGTCACATATTCTAAATTAATATTTTACGATGTTCTATCATATAAACGTAATGAGGGTGGCCTATTTTTAATATCTTGTTATTATGTAAATATAACGTGTAGCTATAAATCTTTCTGACAAATCCTGTAAACATATTTCGAATTTTAAAATGTTTTTCTATTTGCATATTATCATAAGAAGTACTGAAGAATAGTACAATGTGTAGTAAACTAAGCATATTGTATGTAACTACACTAAGATCAAAATAAATGTAGTTTTGGTAAGAAAATAAATAATAATAAATAAAATAAAAAAATAAATTTGTAAATATGACTACCAAAGGCTTAAGACTGCAGCAACCGAATGGGTAACTATCCAAGAACATACTAAAACTGACGATCTCATACTTAATACTGTTCAGCCACGTTTGATTGCACCTTACTTATGTTATATAGCTTTCACATAGAAGAAAGACTAAAGAAACGAAAACAAATGACAAGATTTTTTAAAATAATGGCATTTAGTTCTTAAGAACGCAGTCGGAACCATATTTTAGTTGAATGAACTCGCACTACTAAGCCTTCTTAAGAAGGTAATATAGAGCTGGTTTCGATTTTAAGTAACCGTGTTAAAGTGACAAGAAATAAAATAATTGAAAATTATACTTGACACTCGGAAGTAACCCTGGGAACAATTAATAATAGAAACATATATATACATACATAATGAATACACTACTGAGAGAAATAAAAGAGAGAGGGAGAGAGATCTATCCGTGTAGTCGATGCATTCATTCCAGGGATACATGAGGGTTTATGCCCGCGTGTAAAACCGCACAGACGCCTTTTACATAGACGGCTATATTGTAACCTAATATAATAATTTAAATGTTTGTTTAGATGGTAACTACGCGACGTACATTATGATCGAGTCATAAATATGACGTCAGAGCTTAAGCACCTACAACGATAATTAATAATATTAACTTGTCTTACATGTTTTTATGTCGGTACCTCCCCTAACTATGAACGGTATGGGTATAGAATTTCACCACATACTTTCCACAGAAACAGGCAAGTCACTTTCAAATACAGATTATATTTTATTATTATTATTTTTTAGGGTTCCGTACCTTGAAGGAAAACTACGGAACCCTTATACGATCACTTTGTTGTCCGTCCGTCCGTCTGTCAAGACCCTTTTTCTCAGGACCGCGTGGAGGTATTAAGCTGAAATTTATATCAAATACTCAGCTTTACGGTCCCTTCGCGCTGTGAAAAAATCAAACTTCTGAGCCAGCGCAGTTAAAAGATACAGCCGTTTATGCCGCAAGTTTTCCACACTCGCAAGGGAATCAAAACCTTCAGGGTACTTCCCGTGAACTCAGAAACTTGAAATTTGATACCAAGCAACGTCTAATAGTACAAATAAAGGAAAAATTGCGAAAATTGTAAATTTTTAGTTAGATCATATAATAAAACTATTTTTAATCATTTTAAACTTTCTACCCCTTTCTTCGTGAACACATAGAGCTATTAAATTGAAATTCATATCAAATACTCAGGTCTATAATACCTTGTCGAATATATACCTACAGGCTCATACAGAACCCTCGGTGTGCGAGTCCGACTCGCACTTGATCGTTTTCTAAAATTTATTTATCATAAATCAAAATACACGCATACAGTATTGAAACCCGCCAAACTATGTACTAGTTTAAAGGTGGATAAATCTCTCCTAGTAATACTAACAGTACCTACACGGTAATACAATTATAACACACTTAAATTACAATAGATCTAAATGTAAGTTAATATCTATAAACTCAATATAATACAACACTTTATTTCATATCAATTAAGATGTTATTGAAACAATTTGTATTTCGGTCAGAACAATGCAGATTACGCGCAGTTCAGTTCAGATCAGTTCACGTGCTTACTAGAGGTGACCATCATAGTCCTCAAAAGCAGCAACGCAATCGTAACCAACCTTGAATATTAACTACACTCTAGCTCGTTCCCAAATCTGTTAATTTTATTGAATTGGAAAATTAATCATTCATCATGTTTCCACGAACATTGTATAAAAATTATTACAACAGTAATTACATCAAAATAAAGCTATATTACGCTGATGGGATTTTTGAAATATTTTCATGAAGTTAGCGCGAACGAAATCATACAATAAGACCGAAACAATTCTTAAAAATAACTCAATAAATTTTCATAGATATTCATAAAAAACCTCTATACAATTTTTAATTTAACAAGGATTTATGTTTTCTTACTTAAATTTATTAATATCATATAATCAAAATTTATTTGTTAAGCGAATTAATTTAATTGGAATTATTTAAGATTAATACCATCTCAATAAATAAAGTCTGTTATTTATTTACCTTGACTTCGATCACCTACGGTGGTTATATAAATTGAAAGTTTTATTAATACAACTTATCAATATTTATTTTAATTTAAGCCATCTAACGTATTTTTCATTGTCATAGCAAAATATTACATACCTATTTCCAATATTTTTTTATCGTTCCATTATATAACAGCGGTCTTCTCTCAGAATGAACAAAGTGCATCGAATGACCAATTGGACTATACGGTATGCAGGTTATGCTCCCGAAGTTTTAGTTCGCCCGTATGGTAATCATAGTTAATTCTTAAATTATGAAACGCACAAAACATTTCAAATGTGAGAGTTGCGTGCCATTATTGGAATCCCCGATCCCGGGTTGGAGGAATATAAACCACTAAGCTATCATCGTTAACTAGTAATTTATTGACGCGTAAAGATATGTAAATCTATTAAATACTTCTTAGTTCTCATTTATAAAGACCGCATGCGGTTAGGTGACACCGCATTTTCTATCATATGTAGGATGAACATTGAAGTCAACGCGAAATGTGGGTGGTAAGTCGTTAAGCTATTAATCCTGTACGAAGAATAAAATGACTTTAATATAACTGTAAAGTCCATTACAGCAATGATTGAGTTAGCAGTTACTTTACTAGACATGATCAGATAAGGAAATGATTAAATCTTACCGAAAATTAGCATTTAGATAGACTTAGGGCACAAAAACCGCCCTGATTTATGAAGAACGTAAATTCTACAATTTTAACTAACTTTTGAAAAATAAGATTGTAATTTCTTTACCTTTGGCTTAATATGAGTTTCCTTTAGGTAACGAATATACCACAACCCAATTTTTAGGCAAACATTTATAAGTCGGTAGCAGATGTTTGTGCCAATCTACTGCATCACTGACTAAGATATACTGAGTAAATAAAAACTAAAACGGGTGCGTGTACTTATGTACGCGCGTGAGAAGTTATACTTCTTTGGCATCATAAAAAATAGTTTTTAATTATATGCAAATAATACATTATAATGAAATAAACTTAAATTCAATGAATTCAAATTGAATTTATTATTAAATTTATTTATTTACTTTTAAAATATTGAATAACCAATAATAAATATTTAATATAAATAATTTAATAATATTTAGTATTAATTATGTTAATTAATAATATTTTAATTTATATCAATAAATAATACATACGGATAGATGACCTCAATTATATTGGAGCACTTGAAAGAGTATAAACACAATTTTTTCACTAATATTTACGAATAGAAAATATATTAACCAAAATATTGAATTTACATCACTACTGAATATAATTTATCAGCACATATATAAATCGCACTTATATGAAACTAAAACACGTGTGTGAATGTAGACACTAGAAACATGTGGGTAAATACTATGAATATGAAAACGGTGAACAGAGGCGACAATGGTGCCAACTTGCAACCGCTGCAACTTTATACTGTAACATTTGTGTGACGAATCTTAAAATTTCACTCTCATAATTTTTTCATAACGCGCCTAAAGAAGTATAACTTCAAAGAACCGCATCAAAGTCCGTAGAGTAGTTTTAACGATCATTAGCATACATAGGGACATACAGAGGAAAGCGACTTTGTTTTATACTATTTCTGCACTGTTTTAACTTTCAACAGTGAGGTGGGATAGGGATTTTAAAATTGTTTCTATATTATATTTGTAGGATTAAGTTGAAACTTATATATTGCTTTTAGGGTATTAGCAAAGTTTTTCATTATCACGCGAATGGACGGAACAAAGTGCCGGTCCAGTGCAATTCCGTCGCTTCAACTTTTCCATTCAACTCGCTAAATCTCTAACACCGAACTTAACAAAACGAATCGTCGTAGTTTAGGAATTTCGTTCCGATTGTACAAACACGATCCCGGGGCGCTTTCAATTTAAAAGTTCAGCGTCGATTAAACTATCGTGTTACCTGTAATACTTTTTAAACTTTGATTTTCCTCCGACGTGAAATTAATTGAAAGGGCCTCCCAGAATAAATCACTGTCTGGCACGGTATAAGTACTCATTTTATTGTTATCGAATGATGTGATAAAATGTATGCAAAATTCTTTATATAAATATATGCACTTCATCTGACGCATTTGACTATACGAATGAGGTTCATGAGCCTCAGGGATAGTGTTCAGCGCTAAACCACGAGCAAAACTAGCATTGGTGCATTTTGAGGCACAATGATGCAACTCGGGAGCTCTGCAGTGACTTTGCACTAGGACTATTCAGTCCACAATTATGAACTTTTTGAATAAAGCCAGATTCATTTTGCGTAGGTGTTCTCGTGTGATAGTTCATTACATTACGTCTGTTAATGTTAATGACACAAGTTTTGCAGTTGTGTTTTATATTTTCATTGTTTTCTACTTGTAATTTTATAACTGAAAGAATTGTGTTTGTGAATAATCATTTTAGGAGTATTCAATTAAAGAGAAAATCGACTATGTTTATATTTTCATTTATTTTTGTCATAATGGAAGAAATACTTTAGGTCTGTAAAAATAAATATATTAGAACTCGATCCTTTCTGCCCATGTGTAAAGGAGCTAAAGTGACGTGTATGTTTATACACATATATGTACATATATATACGCATTTTTTCCTCTACTTTCTATCATTACTCTTACTAAAGTTGGCAGACAATGTGTATAGCTATAAGTCCAGGCCCTCTGCCTATTGTTTGGTATTCTTTATTACTACACGTAGTGCCTGCAATAAAATAAAGAAATACTTCAAGCCTTTGTACATAATTATTCAGTACTATATTCTCAACTAAAACTGTCACGCATGTTTCAATCGATTCGGGCTCAAACTTCAGTGGCATTTCAAAATTAATTATCAAGTTCATAGGTACAACTACTCGAGTTTTGCTAAAGTCCAATTCAAATTAGGTACATATAATATATGGAACCGATATTAAAAATTCTTTAACCCAAAAATACTTGATGAAGTATATCATTTATTCTGGTGAGAGTTTATGGATTATACTGTAATTTAGGTATGATTGATACGACTTCAATTTGATACTTTCAAAATTATGTTTTGCCTTTAACTTCAATGTCGGAAAGGTCTTGTTAAAACAAGGTCAGCATTAGCCAAGAATATTAGCTATATAACCTATCACTCATAAATCACGGCCCATTGAGCATTCGCAAGTTGCACAACGAAAAATAACAAAGCGTGCGCGGCGCGCATTTGCGTCACGCTTTTGTTATTAATGTCAAACCCTGAGAATAATGAGGGCCGGATCGCACTGTACGATCGCTTCTGGGATTCATCCACAGTAACTCTGTTATAAGACGAACTGTTTTGACGAAATATTAAGCGCTTGAGCCGCGGTATTGTTGCGAAATTGTTTCGGGGAGCGTGAAATAGTACATTTGTTGAATTGTCCAAAAAAACGATTAGGATTTACTTGAAATTGATAAAAACGACTTATTTGAAGTTAGTTAAATCGGAATATTGCGCTTGTGTAATCCGACCATAATATTGCATTGTTACGTCAAACACTAAAATAACATTAACGGCAGATGAATGTGGGTTGTTTCCGGCGATGTAACCATCGCTTTTATGGTCATTAAATCTGAACTGAAAGTTAACTTATTGAACGTACACTGTTTACGCATCCACATAGACTGTGTAATTGGTTTGTTTCAATGAATTTTGCATTGTTTGATTTTTAGTTCCGATTGCTATTTAGATAAGGCGTCGATGATATTAGCTTGGAAGAGGTTTGCTCAATTATTTCAAGATCTTTCTTCGATGTCAGTGCAATTTGTTATTAATTCAGTTTGTAAACAATAAGCTTTTATTTCATATAGAAGAAGAAGAAGAAGGGGACAAATAGTAATAATATAGAAGAAGGGGACAAATTCTCACTATTTGCTTATATTATATGTATGTATAATGTTCAAAATCCCTTAGAGTGTAGAAATTAAATTAGATGGAAAGTTAAAGTATTATCAACTTAGAAAATAAATGAAGTCCAATTTTTATCAATTAATTTTTAACGTTATCATAAAGGCAGTTACGAAATTATGAAAACAAAGGAAGGTTTTAAGCGACCATAAACAAACAAGTGATAATGGAATTTGGCGAAAAAATGAAACGGCTGCTAAACTGATTAAAGATTGTAACGCTCATTTTACGCGCCGATAAACACAATTACGACAGTTATCTAGGAAGAGGTCTGCACGGTCTCGTTCGCTTTTCAAATGTTACGTCTAATCTTGAATATTTTACACTCGTTCAAAATGATGTCAACGACCTGTCATTTGCTGTGAAAATCGCACGCCTATTTTCGCGGTCTTATGCACCCTTAAGAATTTTCCAGAAATGCGCCATGTTTTCATTTGGATGCTTATAGACTTTTGGTGGTTATGGTTACCTTTTTTAATCTGCTGCCGATACGGCCGTGTCTTTTGTTCGTACTCTGAAAATATAAGAGTTCAGTGCAGCAGATCATACATCTGGGACTCTACGTGATGCGGAGTCATTTTAAAATTACGAATGAAACAGTGACATTTGATGAAAATATATGTAACTTTAAAAGGTTTTTAAATACTTCGACAAACGTTTCAATTAGTCGTCGCATGACGCTTGACGCATGCCGCATCCACGTACCTCTTGTCACAACAGCGTATAGCAAACCGCACTGCGTGATAAAATTTCACGAATTAGTATATAAAATATTATATTCTTAATATTGCGTTAGATGCAGTTGGGTTTTCCATGAACCTCTATGTGCAATTCGACTCGTTTCCAAGCTTGCGGTCGATTCGTCAAACGCCCTCTAAAGAATCGCTTTAGACGCTGTTGACTTACTTTTCTGAAACGATATTGTTACAGTATTATAATTAATTTATATGATTAATAAAACATACTAAAAACGCTTTTTTGAACTGAATAATTCTTTTAAATGTAGTGAATAACTTGGAAGTAACATTAATTGTATCCCATGTTTCACGAGAAACGTAATATACATCAACATTCCTTATCTACAGTTATAGTTACGACAGTCCCCAATAAGTGTACCGATGGGACGCGTTGGTAAACCGACTGACAAGTACAACCCTTCGAATAACAACTGCCATTCAACTTGAAGAGGCGCTAAAATAATGTTTCAACTCAAACAGAAAGCAGCTTTATCTCTGAATGTACAAAATATTATAACAATAGGCACGACACCATGTATTATCTTCCACCTTAAGCCGGTTATCCATTGATGGGAGAATACTCCATTGTTAAATATACGTGTTTTACATTTCGGTGTTTGATTTGCTAACATTTGAAGTTCGCTAGTATTTTTAGGCGGTGATCCATTGGCGTGAAAAATCCAATGGGAAAGCACATGCTTTAACGCGTCTCGCTATATAATTAATATCGTTAATTAAAGCCTTATGTATATGTACAATAACATCGCAGTTTTTGTGTCGAGTTCGCTTTTAGTTAAGCAAAACGGTATCATTCTTATTCATGGTTACATACTACTATTAAATCGTACTTAATAACGTTCCGAATTTCATTCGAGGCTTCCTTCGGCGACGATACGTCTTAGTGCTTCACCTCTGAAGAAATCTCTGAAAGACCTCTGAAGAAATGAGGAATAAATTTATCTTATCTTTATCGCGCTGTTTGTATGCGTTGTTAGATAGAATGGTTGTCCTTTATTTAGTACCGACACGTGCCTGCGGAATCGTGATCTCGAGTTTAGTGGCGACCAGAGAAACTCCTTTTGCTCTGTAATTCTAGGTTAGGTAAAGTAGGGGCTGTGTATACGGTAAACAATTTTCTTTTCGTTTATGCATCTTTATGTTTACCGAAACTAGAGATTGCTACAAATATAAGCTTACAGAATTTCGACATCTGCACTGAGGCGAGTCGAAAGTAAATTTCAAAATATTTACGAATGTAAACATGTAAACCTAAATAATCTAAGAAACGTTGTATTTGTCTACTACATCTAATGGTTATATCAAATGTATCAATAACACAATTTTCATAATAACAGTAATTGAGACGGTTGAGTTCACTGTATTATAAAAATTGCCATAAATTGTTTACTAAAACAACTTTTGAATATTTGTGCTTAATAAATGACATCGTAAATGGTTTCGTTTAAATAAAAGTAGACGATATTTTTTCACGATACACCGTTTATCATTGCATTCATTGTGTGACAGCGAGCAAGTTCGAGCTAAATTAAGACGAATGGCACGGTAAAGCAGTATCCCGCATCGCTTACCACGGTCTTAAAAATTGATGTGTAAATTTTCTTTTACAGATCAGTGAAAGCACAAAACATTATGAAACATTTACGTTACAATTTACCTAGCAGACTACACTAGGACCGTAGTCGATGGAATTTTTTTATCTTCATCTTCAATTATGGGAAATAAGCGTACTAATTACCAATTTAGGTTTTATTTAGCTTTAAACTCTTTTACTGGCGAAGTACTAAAAAGGTAGGCAGGCTCGAAGTTATGGAGTGCACTACACATGCGCATACATCATTCTGTCCCAAACTACTAAATGAGATTTTTCTGTCGGCAAGGTTTCCAGGTGAATAGCACTATGAATTGCATTATGGTCATTTCGATAATTACATTTCAGTCGAGTTAATAACTATTACAACAATACAATTACATTAATTGACCCCTAAGGTAAAATTCTGTAGTCCAATGTTTTACCGCTTGCATTATTCTTGCTGTTTAAAATTCTATTAGAATACAATTATTCTCTGTATTATTTTGCTATACGATCTTTATAGTTTGTTTGGGACTCCAGTGTGTCCAGTGTAGTTTTGTCCAATACTTTGTGCATTTGATCTGTTTTACTGTCTTTCTGAGTACATATATTATTTGAGGACTTTTTCTGCTAAACGTTTATGACCATATGACCGAATTAAGCTTTTTCTCTCGTTGTTTTGGGGTTTAACTCTAATTGGAAATTATTTCAGTACCCTTGGCTAATCTCCCAATATCGAGCTTGTCTCCATAGCAACCCCCAATTGTGTTATACGACTGACGGTTAATAAAATGAGCATATGATGAATATTTTCTCTAGTATTGATATAGACACCTAAACTAAGAATCCATAGTGCAGTAGGTACGTCGGGTAGCATCGAAGCAATTTACTTTCCATCACAAACCAATCATCGTCGGCGGCGCTCCTTCCTGCTACAAATACCGATTCCATGTTTAACGCGGATATTTATTATTAGAATATAGATTGAAGTACGTTGGAAGAAAACGGAAGATTGGAGGAGAATTATAATCGCTTCTTTATGGAATGACAAAATTATCCTGTGCTATGGATAAATGTATGCATCAACATCTTATTTAACAATACCACGTGTCGACATTTTTATAACTTGAAAATACTAATTTTTAAATAAGCTTTCGGATTGATTCTATTGAATGTAATTCTAAAGGGCTAATTTGATGACTAGCGCATTAGTCAGCTGGGAGGTCAGCATGTTTGATTCCCACTCAGGAGAAGTACTGTGTGAAGAGCATGGAATATTTGGTCCGGTTCTAAGCGTAAAATTATCTACATACTCGTATGTATTTGAAAATAATGTAGTTAGGTTTATAGATGTCTGGTTACTACAACATAGGCTCTGCGTAATTTCAGATTAGAAGTTATAAAGTTGTATGAAGCGAGATATTGTTATTGAAGTGAAACTTCGGGTAAAATTGTTATGGATGAAATGACACGTGAAATATGGGACGTTTTTGTCCAAATAGAGGGAGAGAGCGATTGACAGAGAGTGAGAAAGGAAGGAAATTTGTTTGAAGGTTAGGAAATCTTAATATTTTAATTGACATGTGACATTCTAATTTGCCACTCGTCATTTGAGAACTTAATATACTATTTTTCGTAAAATTAAAAATAAGTCATAAATTGTCTTTTTTAAATGTTATTGTTGTTTAGGATATATGTAAATATATATGTGGGATATATGTATGTAAAATAGGAATTTTTTTGTTTTCATTTTTTTTCCACCATATAAAGAATAAACCGTTGTCTTCTATGCACGAAACGATCAACGTTCATTGTATCGATCGTGTCCAGACACACGAGTTATGTGTGTTGACATTAGCGCTGACAGTCACGACCACCGCATCTGCCACTGCCGCTGTCTCTGTACGTAACACCGTTGCGTGTTACGTACGTACGCGCGATTACATTTTGACATTAGGACCGGCCTCACTAGCCCGAGCACGAACTTTACCAGAGTTGTAAATGTTACGGTATCGAGAATACGATACGATACGATACCTTTACATTACGTTTACATTAGTCGGCAGCACGAAGCACTATCGAATAGTTCTCATTTTCATACAAAACGCGGAACGTTTACATTAACTTAGACGCTAGAAAATCGGAAGTATGGTTCGTGCTCGCAAA
>DWUN01002981.1:0-12783 GCA_018249975.1 Passova gellias
ATAACTATTTTCAATGCGCCCGAGAATGCAGTTAGCAAGGCGACTTGATGGTTACTTATATAAATATATAAAGTGATGAATGCTGATATCTAAGATATAAATAATGAATTCGTATTTTTTAGAAAAACTTATTTTATATTAGGGAATTTAAATTAATTCATTACAATGTTATAACACCGTAATCTTCGTTAATACATGACGTCAGGGTTCAATAAACAATCATTGTATCTCAAAATTATAGCTTTCGTCAACATGTATAACAGTTTTAGCAGTTTTACTCTCGCTGGAGCTGCAGCTTCATTGATACTGTTTGTTCTAGCTGCCATATCGAAAATTGTAGTGTGTTTTTCAGACTTGTACGAATATTTTTTGTATATGCAGAATTCAGTGAAATAATAGATGTCTATGACGGCAACATGGTGCCGCTAGCTATGCACATGTACTTGAAATAGAATATTAGATGTGCCCTATGTTAGCCCGTGGAACACAAAAAAGTTTACAAAAGTTCTATATCGTTTTTATTTAGTCTGCAAACATATCTTCTATTTTCTTTTGCACTTCTTTCTCTGTTTCAGAGTTGAGCTTGTCTGGTAACATCTTCACTGCCTCCATGTCTACCTCTGACGCAATTCCATCTGTATTGGTAGCCCGAGTCTTTGCCTAAAAAAGTATATTTTTAATCATGCCATAATTATGATCAGACGATGTATGTTTTTTTATACAAGTGGTTTTCATTCTTAACGCAAATTAAACATTCAAAAACCAATTCTTGCAGTGGGTTATGAATTATCTTGCCACTTATGGTAATCTGTTAGTTATTAATGCAAAAGCGTACATAGTTTAACTCTTATGATAACAAAGTAATGGTCAGGTCCATATCGGCCGCATTGGTCTAGTGACATGTGAAGAACTTCAGACACCTTAAAGCATGTTACAGCTCCAAACTGTGTGAATATACGTTTTTCTTCATCAATGTAGTCAATGATACTCAATCTTATTACCATACAACAAACACAAACAAACACAACAAGAGACTGAAATGTTAACCTTCTCGAGCTGTATCTCCAGCTGCATGATGGCTCGCTCGAGGCGATAGTTGTCGGACACGAGCTGCGCCCAGCGCCGCCGCAGTGCCCGCAGCCGCGCGCCACTCGCCGTCTGCGACCGCTTGCGTTCCCAGTTCACTGCCGCTATTTGTTTCCTGCTCAATAGTACAGCATTTTTAAAGCAGTTAAACACATGAACAAGTGGCATAATATGCTCAGAAAATGTTTAATAGTACTGCGGTTTAAAGAGTGCACACCTTAACTGTGTATGTGTATTCTGAGATCTTGTTACTAGGGACTGCAGCACATTGAGGTAGGACCTCCAAGCTTCAGAGCCATATTGCAGCTGTAGCTCCAAGTTGAGTACTCTTGTGGCCTGATGTGATAGTTGAGCGTGCGAGTTGTCCACTGCCTCACACCAAGCCTGGGGCTCACCAAGTCGACCTGTCGGTGGTGGGGGTAGCTCATATCTACAAAAAATCCAGTGAATATAGTTTATATAAAAGATGAAAGAAATGATACTATATAATTCCCTCACAAATGGAACTGTGCTTGCTAAAGAGGAATTTATAATTAAAATTATATTAAACAATATTCTTATGAAAATGTGAAAATATTTGTTCCTATACAAAAAGTCAATTAAATAATTATTATGTACAGTATGGAAGGTATGATTTATATCCTTATGCGGTTATATAGGTGAAGCTTGAAAGTGAAATCACAAATGTAGTAACTACCGCTTCATAGAAAGTGGTTCCATAGGCAGTCGTTGTTGTACTCGTTCCATTTCTCTTTGAAAAGCTAACGTTTCGAACGCCGTACTGGGTTCGGGGCCAGCATTTTCCAGATAATTCTTTGTAGGTCTATATCTTCTGCATTCTTCTTCCACCATAGCCAAAGCCTATAAAATAAATAAACCAATATATGACTGTTACACAGTGACACAGACCAGGCAGGCAATGGTCCATATATAAATTCACCACCACCCAGTCGGTGCCAGTTATCTAATTATATTTTATGGTAGCCTGTTACAGTTTGACACAGTTCAGTTATTTAATATATGACAGCCAGTGCTTGTCTTGGATGTCCTGCTGTCTAGACTTGAATCACTCCTAGTGGATCAATGAGATGATTAGATCAATGAGTGTTTTAGATTGTAACAGATATATTTGTTACTGATACTGAACTTTTACTGTTACAGAAGACATGTAAATTTTTAAAGATTAGATAATGTACAATTTTTTTTATGCTTTTTTACTAGCCAATCAACATATGTAGGGGACCTCAGACATCTTTGTATTTGCGCACTGAAGCTTCATGGTTACAAATAGAGCTCTGACTTAGATTTGAAGGTGTCAGTCGTCACACTTATGGCTCGGGACACAAATATAGCTGCGGCATCTCCTGCTTATGGATCCACACGATGGGTGGGAGCTCTCACCATCCATACATCGAAGAACGAAGGTGTATTCCGTTTTGAGATTCCGGAGTCCTCGAACAGTATAGATCAAAAGCACCGGGAAGGTTTAAATAGTTCTTGTATAAAGCATGGACAGTCAGCCTTAGCACAGATCAAAATCAAATAGCTTAATTATTAAATTTGGACTCGAAGTACATAAACTTATAGTTAGCGTGCGGGTTTATGAATTAAGACGCGAGTTTCCACAGTTTTATGTATAAGCTCGGGTAAAGCGGTGACATTTAAATAAATAACCGATAAACATTGAAACAAATTGAAAATTGTAGAATTCCTACCGCTTCTCTGACGCCTGGATCATCGTAACCTTGATCTATGTATGGTAATGCATCAACTATTACTTCACCTGCCATTTTTGCTAAATATTTGTAAGACTTTCACTTAAACTGTATATAAATCAACACAATTTTAATTAACAAACATGTTTTGTAGAGTCAACCGACAGATTTGACACATTATAGATTCATATTTTTAAATTTTATAGATGGCAAGTTTTGAAGTCGAAGTCATTTTTGATCATAGAGCCATATTCAGGTTTAAATAGTAACTTAAAATAAAAATGTACTTAATGGAATAAATTTAATTCTAAAAAACGTAATAATGATAACTAAACTAATATTATGAGAGACTTACTTTCTACGATCGAAACTAAAAAAAAAAAAACTAACTAACTTTTTTAACTATCGCATTTACGCTTTGCTTTGTTTTGATCGTCACTGCCCACTGTTATGCCTATGTATGTCATCTTGACTGTATCTGTCAAAAATGATGTATCTTTTTTTCTGTTGTTTTAGTTTTGATGATTAAATTGTAACTTATATTCTCGTCATTAATTTTAACTGTACAGACGTTTAGAAACCATTCGTAATTCAAATAGTAACCATGATGGAAACTGCAGAACAGGACATCGCCAACCTAGATCTCTCAAACGTAAACCCGTTTGTTATTTTTTACTTTCAATAAAAGTTATAATAATACACGCAGGTCATCTGCACCCCATTTATAGACACTTATCTGAATTACAATGATCCCTGCGGATATGGATTCTAAGTTTTAAGTTGTAGTAAAATACATAAATCTGTTTGCTACCTACATTTTTGAATGCTCAAGAGTAATTACTGCTATTGAATGATGAAACGGATCTGTTTTTCCTATAACTTAAACCTAAATATGGGTATAATTACATTTTGTCATTCTGTATTTTATTTCCAATCTTAGGTAGCAGCATTGCAGCAGAAGAGAACATTGGCTTTTGTGAATCATTTTGTTATCACCACCGTCAAGTTCCTGAACAATTTCATGAAGTCATGTGAACAGAGATTGATGCATTTTGAAAGGAAACTGGAGAAAGTGAATGCCACCATGGTTCTATTGGAGGCTAAGGTACTGTAGATAAATGCTGCAGTTATACTAAGAACTTATTTACGATAACCCATGAGCATGCATTGCGTTTTCATTTATACATGCCTATTATGGGTTACAGGTTTATTGTAAGTGTTAATTTAGGTTGAAATAGAACTTTCTATAGATTATAATAGTGTCATATACTTTTTGTTTTATTTCAATCCTGTAAATGTAGTCTTTCAATGGTTAAGATAATACAAAAGCAGACTACAACTTTTTTATATAGTCAATTGTGGATGTTGGGCCAGTAGTTTAGTAACAATGAAATACCAAAATGCACAATGTACCAATACTCTGATTATATTCCTTACATTAATTTGTCATTACTCTGCCAATTATATTGTAGAATTGTAATATTTTGTTGTACTAGTGAGTCCTTCTTAGGGCCTAGTATTACTTGTACAGATATTGTAATATGATTTTGAAATGACATATTTCAGTTATCATCAGTGCCCGAGGCAAACATTTCTTTAGAAACTAAAGAATCTCAAGATAATGTAACCAAAATAATAGAATCTGTATCTGATCAGCCTGCGGCTGAAACAGAATCTAAAAGTACAACGGAAGAGGCCAATTCTCAAGGTGAAGAAACAACGAAAGTGAAACCAGAATATTTGCGATTTGTGAAAATGGTGCAGGTCGGAGTGCCTTTAGATGCGGTCAAATTAAAAATATCGTTAGAAGGATTAGATCCACACGAGTTAGACAAAATGTTGAAAAAATAGATATCCAAATTTATATCACAATTAAATCTGATCTTACATCAGAAATGTTATTGTTACTGTACAGAATATATTTTATCAAATTGTTATAAAGATTATTTTATTAGCAGTTAATACAATGGACTATTATGATCAATTTACCTACATAGGGACCACTTAAGCCAAGCACCTATGTTAACAACGATTAAGATGGACTAGTATAAGAAATAAATTTTGTTGTAATATGCAATTACTGATACATTATACTTAGCATTTAGCAGTCCTTTAATTTATATACACCTTCCTACTAATACCTAGTACATATAACACAGCAATCAGAAACTTCGTGGCCCAAAGACCACACTCCCACTTTTAGTGTTTACAATGTTTACACAAATGTTTACATTTGTATTGCAATCCTAGTGTTTTGAATAAAAGCCTAGTTGTTAGATATTTGTTGCATTGGAGTGAAAAATAATTAAGTTATTGTATCTGCTCCGGGCGGCAACCTTCATTTAGGTACTTTGTTATTTAGATTGAATTTGATATTTGCTATCATTCCCATAAAATGAGTTTTTGTGGGGTTCAACTGTAAACATTGATTGTCCAACATTTACTGCATTTCAGGAGCAATTGTACACAGCTGACCAGCACATTGTCTGTGCTCGCTTTAGAGTGCTGTTCAATCATCCCTTTGTTTCACCATCAAGGATATTTATTGACGCTGTTGTCTATCTATACTAATATTATAAAGAGGAAAGATTTAATTGTTTGTTTGTTTGTATTGAATAGGCTACAAAACTACTGGACCGATTTCAAAAATTCTTTTACCATTAGAATCCTACATTATCCCTGATGAACATGGGCTATATTTAATACATACATAAATTTTGTCCCGAAATTCCCACGGGATCTAAATCTCCACGAGTAATACCGTGAGGCACAGCTCGTAAAGTATATAAATGATAATCCAAAAATAGACATTAATCTTATTTATTAGGCAGCTTAGAACTGGATCATTTGTCCCTTCCTTTTCTTGTCCCCGCCCAGCTCGAAGTGCTTGCAGCGCTTGAGTGCCACCTGGGACCTCACTTTGCAATCGGCACACTCCAAACGGAGCACAATTTTCTTTGTAGTTTTTGCCTAAAAGATACATCACAATGGTTTTAAGCTATAACAAAAACAAATGTTCATGAATGATAAGAAAACTGTTATGAACTTGTTTAGGAAGTAAATACAGTTATAGTTTTTTACTTTACACAACTTAGTGCTAGAAGCTGCCAATTTGGGTGACGACGGTGGTCTCTTCATGAGAGTTAAAAAAATAACATGTAATTAAGATACATAGAAAGAATTAATTTAGGAGTATCCTCTCCAAACAAATAGTTCAAAATAGAATTAGGTTATATTTTGTACAAAAAATTATTTATTTCAATTTAAATTAATAAAGCATAAAATAGAGGTGGTGAAATAAAATTAAAATACATCAATTTTAATTATTGCGTCATTTTTCTACTGTGATTTATATATTGGTCAATTTATGTACTGGACATATTTGAGCCACAATTATTATTATTATACGAATACGTATATTATCATTTGCAGAGCAACATCGAGCTGGAAATATAACAGCGTAAGTAAACAATACCTAGAATTGATCTTAAGTCTCCCGGACACATACCTCTTATTAAACTATTTATCACAACCATTTATATATCTTCCAGAACCTTTATCTCTAATATACCTCATAGAGGTTATGTTGTTTGACAGTTATCATACCTTCTTCTTGAAGATGGGTTTGGATTGACCACCATAACCCTGCTGTTTACGGTCGTAACGCCTTCTACCCTGGGCAGCGTGCCTTTCCTTTGATTTTTTGTACTGTGACACCTTGTGAACCTTGTGGCACTTACATTTTTTGCAGTAAGTCCTGCGTTGTTTTGGTACGTTCACCTGAAATATACAATTATCGGCTATAAAATAAGAGCACAATTTAATAAACAATTGCACTGTAAACGAGTTTTAATAAATACACTGTTTTTATCCCAACCATAAGATGGGATTTTAAAGGATTTAATTAATAAAAACACACCATTTTGTCGTTCTTCAATGTCGACCAAACGTCACTCAAAAAGAAAGAGAAAAAATATGGATGAGTAAATGAAATATGACAGTGACAGCGAATACTTTATTGCTACTTGTAAAAACCTGTTTGAAACGTTGCAATTTAAATCTATTGAATGTACCTTTTCACATACTCTGTTAAAATTTTTGTTAAAAATCGTTTTATTTAAAAAATAAGAAAAACAAATTATTGGCTTTTTCTCTATCGGTAGCACATTTCTCGAAGATGTTATCCAAACTTTACATTTAAAAACCTAATATGATTTCGCGCCAAATGTGACAGTTACAACTTTGTTAATTTTCTAAGGATTAATGTAAAAATAAGGTCTAGACTTGTTCTAATTACAAACACATTGTTTCTTTTATGACAGATATTTCTTAAAACTGCTTCAAAAATGAAGTTCGCAATACCTGAAATCTCCTGGCACAATAGAGACCCAGTATTAAGTGTAGATTTTCAACCACAATCAGAGTCTAGTGGCCCGTTGCGGCTTGCCTCTGGAGGCACAGATTCTCATGTCTTGGTTAGTAAGTGTTATAATTATACTGTGATTTTAAAATCATGCACATTAACTTCATATTCATACAAGATTTTCTGTAATACTTCTGTAAACATTTCATATTCAGTACTCCATGTACTGAATATTTATATCTTTACTAATTTCAACTAGTTCATTTTATAGATATGGCATATGTCAACTACACATGCTGGTTCAGTGAACTTAGAAGTTGCAGCGGATCTCACAAGACACTTGAAGGCTGTGAATGTGGTGCGGTGGTCGCCCAGCGGTCAGTATCTGGCTTCTGGTGATGATGAGGCTATAATTTTTATTTGGAAACAAAAGACTGAAGAATCCGTCCCAACTGCTGAGCTAGGAGAGGAGGTGTACAAGGAGTCATGGGTGGTACATAAGGTATTTTAAAGTGTAGCTAACTATTCATATTCTATCTAATTGTGATAATTTCCATTGTCTCATTCTTGTTATTAAATTGCTAGTTTGCGTTGATTAATTAAAAATCAAGTTTCAATCTGCCTGCCAACAGACAGTACAGAGAAACTATATTTTTGGCAGTACCTTTTGAATTACACTAAGCCGACACTTCTATAAGAAATTGAAATGTTATCAAAATCTTGCACATATCTTTAGACCTTAAGAGGACACGTGGAGGATGTCCTGGACCTGTGCTGGAGCAATGATTCCTCCCAGCTGGCGTCCGGCTCGGTTGACAACAAGCTGCTGGTATGGGATGTGGGGCGCGGCAGATATTCCTGTATCCTGTCAGATCATAAGGGTTTTGTGCAAGGTGTGGCATGGGATCCACAAGGGCAGTTCATTGCCACCACCAGTTCAGACAGGTAGTCTTTTTTTTTTTCAAGATTGAATGTCAAGTTAAACTGTTATTAAATGTTATATATTATTGGTGATCTTAAATGGTAAGATGTAGTGGTCTGTATTGGAACAGATTAGTGATTCTCTGTGGTTTGGTGTGTACTCGAGGCTTCCGTTGCAGGGAGTGCCCCTTACTTGACTAAGAAAAAAATTGTATATCAATCGAAGTAATATAAGTCTTGAAATATATATGGCAACTATATGTTACAGGGTGTTCCGCACGTTTGATATAGCTACTAAAAAAGTGGTATCAAGAAGCAGTAAAGCAGTGCTGCCATTTCCCAAAGGACACCCCTTGTACGATATTAAGGTCCGGCTCTACCATGATGACACTCTGCAGACGTTCTACAGAAGACTGCAGTTCAGCCCTGACGGCTTACTAATAGCAGGTAATATTGATTATTTCCACAGAAAAAGTGTATCTTATAAAGAGGTAGGAAATTGTTCAACAGTTTATTCCGATATTAATATTTTTATGTACCATAACAACAACAACACACTGAATCAAATTTAGGAGTTAAGTAAATTCCTTTTATAAGAAAATATTACTTGTGTTTCGAATTTTGAAGATTTTTGTTATAGCAAATGCGGAAGGATGTTGACTCTGAAGTTCTAATAGAAGTAATAAATGTGATTATCAAAAACTTCAATTACAGTCCCTGCAGGCAAGATAGAGCCCGAGCAGGGGAAGGTGGATATGAAGCCTGTGCATGCAGTCTACATATATACTAGATATTCTCTTAAAGTGTAAGTATGTTTGTGGGTAGTTTTTATTTTATTTGCATCTGTAACAATTCTCATAGGGGATAGTCCATGTTCATTTGTTGTCCAGCAGTTGCTGCAGACATGGCCCTGTCATCTACTGTAAGATACTTATGTCTTTTTCCATGTGGGTCTCACTATTTCATGGAATTTCGAATTTTGTTCTTGCTATTTTTTTCTAAAAAGAGACAAGATGAGTGAAATTAATATAAATTGTATTTTATGATATTGGAGAAATCCACTGTTTACATATAAGGCTTCACTAAGTACTCAAGTTTTGTTCTCTGTGCTAAAGAATGATCGAGATTAAAAGGTCGTTGTGTGTGCGGCAGGCCGGTGTGCGTGGTGCCGTGCGCGGAGCCCGCGCTGGCGGTGCGCTGGGCGCGCTGCGGGCTGCGAGAGCGCGCGGCGGGCCCGGCACCGGCGCTGCGGCTGGCGCGCCGCGCGCTCCTGGCCGTGGCCACGCGCCGCTGCGTGCTGCTGTACGACACGCAGCAGCGGGCGCCGCTGGCGCTACTCTCCAACATACACTACACCAGGTGACCGGACCTTTGTTCGTTACACACTTTGGAAAGACAACACGGAGTTTATTAGTAGTTTAGTGTTTCTTAATCTGACGGGAAGTTAAACACGCATGGGTTTTTGTGTCGCCTCGAGTAATGCCTGCTGAATGTGCTATGGATTCGGCCAGTGTGTTGGGTTTTATATTGGTTGCCTTCACCTCACCAGCGGCGACATTCTTCACAAGGTTCTCATCGTTCCTACCGGAAATGTGGCTGAAATACTCATTGACGTAGTCATCGCATTGAGCTTCTTCAGTCATCAATTTATTTAACCTTTTAGTAGATGTGGCGTTACACAGTTTAATATAATTTTGCAGGCTGACGGATATGACGTGGTCTCCCGACGGGCGCATACTGGTGGCGTCCAGTACGGATGGATTTTGTTCAGTCATTACATTCAACGAGGGGGAATTGGGAGAAGTGCTGCCGGAGGAAACTAAAGTGGAACAGAAATCAATAGGTTAATAAATATTGTGATAACAGTGTCATAGCCTCACTATTTTTAAATTTTAAAAACAAAAAGTATTTTGACTTCAACAGTTTTCGGTGCCTTTACATCATAGTCGACTTTCTGTTATTTCAGAACCAATGGACACTCAAACAGAAGAACCACAAAACGACAGCAAAGAAACAATAGAGGAGCCTAAAGTTACAAATTGTACACCAAAAATTGGTAGTTTCATGAAATTTAAGGCACCTTCAGAAAAACATGAAAAGTCGCCAAAAAAGCAAAAAACTGCAGCAGCTCAACCCAAAACGCCGGTGAAATTAGACGTTTTAGTGGAGACCGCCATGCCCTCCTGGTCGGACAACTCGTGCAGCGAAATCATCAAGCCGCCCGCCGCCGACGCCGTGGACGGGGGTCAGAAAGACGAAATCATGATCATAGAAGACAGCGAGGACATCAAGCTCGTTTACGAGGAGACTGAAAACAAAAGCCAATCTCCTAACGGCACCGCTCAGAAGGCGTGCAAGGAAACCAGCAGTGATACTTCTCCGGCGGGAGAGTCTCTCGCGCCGAGTACGGGGGCGCCCGGGCCCGCGCCGCGGCCGTCGACGGTGCGCCCGCAGCTCGCGGCGGAGCGCCCGACGCCCGCGGGGCCGTCGCCGGGACCGCGGCCGCGCAGAGTCCAATTCATTACCTTGTCGAGTCCTAAGAATAAAGAAAAAAAGAAACCAACCTAAAATGTTTGCAAAGTTAATCACAATTTAAATACGTTATAAATAAAACTTTACCCACATGTATTATTGTGACATGCGACTTATTCTACGAGTGACCCTCAGTTTAAAGAAGTACTTTACGAAGGGACCGATAGGCCCCTTCGTTTAGCGGCGAGAAACCCCTGTTCAACGGTAGGGTGAGGGTGTTGTTCGTCTGGGGTCATAAAAATATTTATAAATTCAAGTATTAAATAATATGTATTTATGAACGAAGAGGGTAATGAATGTAGCGTTTCGGGATGCACGAGGAAGAGGACTTCAATCAATAAAAATACAACCGTAAAAGTAAACATTTTAATAAATATTTACAAATGAATGCGGTCTTTATCACATTTACAAGATAATGAAGAGTATATTGTAACAAAATATATTCCGTCAACGGCGAGTATCGTGGACACTCGCCTGCGGGCCGGCCTCCACGGGGGACTGCCGCCGACGACCGTCCCATCGGTGTAATGGAACATTTAGACCACGGTCCAATATAAGCTGGACGACAGACATACTCTACGCAAAGTGCGACCTATTCCATATAATTATTGCTCTGATATGCGACACCGACTGCGACACGCTTCAACCTCTGTAAGTTACAAGGACGTTTTCATTCCAACGTCTTAGACTGAAAGAACGTCTTCCTTTAATAACACTCCAGTGTTATTAATAACAATATTTTCTATGAAAAAACAATAATTGTATAGTGTTCAATTTCTTGACATATCGATTCCGAACACTGGAACGCGAGGGAAGATTGACATTAACGTTCCCGCCCACGCCGCAGCGGCCGGTAGCTGACCATGATAATAATAATAATATTAATAGCACTCGCCGGCCGGGAGCGATAGGCTGCATACAATACAATTTTCGTTGTATTAATTTCTTAGCGAAAAACGTGAATTTTCAATTTAGATCTCATCATGTTGATGTCGTCACAATGGTTAAATGAAATCCTGTGACAGAAATGCATTGCCCGGTTTGCGGTGCACTCCCGGTCGTACCTGTTTAATTCTACGCTCGTTCGTTCGTTGATAAATCTGGCATCGATGTTGTACTGTCGATACACTTGTATCGGACGAACGGGTCGTGTGCACGTATTGTAAGTAAACTGTTGTCGATGCGGAGTCCGACATTTGTTCGTTTGAAGCGCTATCGTTTTGTAGTGCGCGGCCACGGGAGCCGCCGCCGGGCGCTCCGCCCCGTGCCGATATTACCGGTACAGTCGCGCGAAATCTCGAAGTAGCCTCGTCATCTCCTTGCACTTATCCGTCCTGAAGAATAACACGATATCTTTATAAGTAAACCATTTTTTTCCATTTTGAGATTTGCCATCGCAGTGATCGAAGTTATATTTTCTATTTAAGGAAAGATATAAAAATATTGTATGCGGGAAACATTCGGTTGTAGGAAAGATAATCGATTTTGGTTGGATTAAATACAAAAAGTCGCAGCCGAAAACTGAGACATGAACGTTAATAGAAGCCCATTATTGTGTGACAACTGTTCTATAGCTAAATAAAGTCGACAAGAGTACACGTAAAACTACAAACAGTTCGCCACCGCGGGGAGGGAGGGAGTACCTGGTGGCGGCGTGGTGGAAGGCCCAGCACTGCTGCGGCGTGGCGGCGGCGGGCGCGCTCGGCAGGCGAGCCAGCGCGCTGCGCAGCGCGTCCAGCCCGCGCGCGCGCTGCCACGCCACCAGCTCCAACAGCGCCTCCGCCACCTGCCACACGCTCGCTGTAGGTTTTTCTACGCTTACGTCGTCATCGATCCCATTTGTTGTTATCAAACTTTCTATAAAATACGATACGCTACATCGGTGCACGACGACATGCCAGACTCGAAACGCCGCCGCACGCCGAGCCACGAGGGGCCGCAACTCACGGTCGAGATTTTCACGGATGTTGTTACGAAATGTAAAAGTAGCGATGCGCGATATGCGTTACAGTTCGTTGATGTATACGTCGCGGCCAGGTCGCCGGCGGACCTCGTTGTTGCAAAAATTTTTCGTTAAAAATATACTAAGTGTTTTGTGTGGTAGAACCTGTATACGGTTCGCCCGGGGAAGTACCACCGCCACACCTATTTCTGCCGTGAAGCAAT
>DWUN01002982.1:0-12782 GCA_018249975.1 Passova gellias
ACCAATATTTCCTGAGATTAGCGCGTTCAAACAATCAAACAAACTCTTCAGCTTTATATTATTAGTATAGATTTAGTATTACGGTTTATTACAACATACAATCTTTCCTCAACGTTTTCAGTAACTCATTTTCTGTTCCACGCTACATCGTTCTGTTGCCAACAGGTGACACACCTTTGTGTCTATTTACAAAAGAGGGTCATCATGACACACTTCAGCCATTCAAGTGTCAAGAGATTGATCGATGAAGGATTCTAAAAAGCTTTCCGTTAAAATTTATGTGCAGTGCGACAAATACTTACAGATCTATAGTAACAGGTGAGGTGTACCACAAAATGTATCTAATGCAATATTTGAAATAAAAAAATTGTTACTGCAAATTATGCCTTTTACTATATAATATCAGCACATATTTTATTACCTTATCATATAATAAAACAAGTAAGTTTAAACCAGATATCTATACAAAATAAATACACATGAGTTTAATGCGAGCATAAATAAGATAGTTTGCAGAACTCGTAGTAATCGAAACATCTCATCACAAAAGGAATAAATCAGGTATGGTTTGACCTTGTCCGTTTTGAGACTTGACCGTCATGAATTTGGAAAATTAGCAAATGAACGAATTTCAAACACCTATCGTTACGTTCAATGA
Organism: Passova gellias; assembly: GCA_018249975.1. NCBI lineage: Eukaryota > Metazoa > Arthropoda > Insecta > Lepidoptera > Hesperiidae > Passova > Passova gellias. The sequence continues at coordinate 659 of DWUN01002982.1, forward strand.
ACTTTGGCGAAATGGCGGTGAATAAAATCAAGGGGAACAGACACCTATCAAAATGTAATAAGCGATCGATACATCAGCTCCCGTCGGTAATGTACCTACACGTGAAATAATAACTTTCTATCTCCCGAAGGCATAATTGATATTTGACAAGAGCAACCCAATTAGGACGATCAGATGACAGGCGGTTCTGATAACATTAAGACAACATAATTTGGTTCTAGCGAATTAGCCGCCGGTTATTAAGGTGTAAGAATAAAAGATTAACAGTAAAAGAAAAAGATTTGATAAGCGAAAAGGAAACGAGTTTGTGCTTGTAGAATAAACTATTGGTCCGTGAACCTGTAAAAACCATAAACATTTTTTTTGCGCTTTATTTGGGTAGCGGTCGACCAAATTTGTCAATCATGAATGAGTCTACATAAACTATCAACAGTTTGTTATAGCAATTGAATTTCAATTGAAATTATCAAATGCATTATATAATAGATATTCGACAAAAGCAATTAAATTAAAGCTATTAAGGGGAAGGTTCCGCTCTAATTAGAGCCGCAAGTCCTTAACTTTGCTCCTCAAAAACGTTGTTCCTTTGATTAATTTATCTTCTTAATTAAAACAAATATTTTTCGTAGCAGTTTTATTCTAAATTCTATTGAAATAGTTAAGTCGCGTGCTCTATACTTTGATATAAATTTGTTTAAATATTTCAACATTATTTACTATTAGTAAACAATTATACATATATTGACGCCCAAATAGCTGAAACTAAGGAAAATAAAATGTCATCACAACCAGTGATGACATTGATTGGCTATTCACTACCGGGTTCTGGTTTCAGCCTTAAGGTTAACAAAGCTATGTGCGTTTTATAACTTAAAATTTCAATGTCACTCGCTATAACGACGGCGATGAAGCAATAAATCGTTACCAAACCATAGAGTACATATCTTATAAATTATATTGTGATGTGTGAAGACTGCCAACGCGCATGTGTCCAGCGTGGTAGACTATGGTCTACTACAACATTCTCACTATGAGGAGATTCGTATCTAGAAAAATAGTAAGTAAATTTAATTTTAATACAAACCGTATCAAATTAATCAGTTCAGAATAAAGCAAGAACTTGACTTTTAGACAAAATATTTCGTGGTAGTACATCATAACTAATTAAAGAGAAAACTTTTTGAATGAACCCTTTAAAAACGGGGGCAGATAATTAAAAGTAAATTAACCAAATCCATCTCAGGATTTGATTAATCGGAGAGCAAAAAGTGACGTTAATTCGTGTTGTACGACTAGATGCGTTTAGTTTATAAAACTGCCAAAATGCGAAACCCTAACAATACTACCAAAACCATATGGGTTAAACATAACTTTCCATATCAATACCATTATAGTTCTGTGTTGCAATACTTTCGTGCCCATAAAAGTATAAATCTGCTTAGTTTCCCAATTTCAGAGTTAGTACGGAAAAGTCGATAGCAAACTACGCAGTTACCCGTGACAAGTGTATTGTCCCGTGAAGATATGTATACTTCCAAACAAACGGAGCCCTCTCTAGCCCTTTGTGAAGCTAAAGGAAGAGGTGAAGGTATCTAAGTAGGTTCCGTTAAACGTTTTTATTGTCTTATTTCACTCGTAAATGTCTCCATAGATCCTTACGTAATCTCACCTATTTTTCTACTCGTATAATTCGATTAGTATACTAATAAAAATCCTCTAACTCCATTTCTTAGCGTCAGGTCCAAAAATAGTGGCAGCTATTTGCCATTTAAACACCCGTAGTCGTAAAATCATTGGCCGCTACCCGTTTTATGCCTCATTGCATCGTGAGTCAATTCACCGCTGGCAAATCTTTAATATATTTTAATGGTTTCATCCATTATTGGTTAACTGAACTGATTGTTTTGTACATGCTATTGCACTAGGGCTACATTAGTTTTATATAATTATTCGATGTTATTTTAATATTCAGTGGAACAGTGTAAAATTTGTGTCAGCCCTACTAATAAAGAAATGAATAACTAATTGCAGACGGGATACTTCTGTTGGCTCTTCATTTTCCGCGCTTAATCTAGGTTATCTGTCGTCGAGCTGACACAAATAAACATTTATTGGAATACCACCTTAGTAAAAAATTCAGCATTAATTTGAATCATCTCCCATCCAAATATCAAGCACGAAAGACGCTTAGTAAAAGTTACTGCTATAATTCGGAATTCAATTTTGCCGAAATGAAAAATGTTGCTAAGACTTAATTCCGACTGGAATATAATCTCTGACTGTGTTGATTTACGAGGAAACTTTTTGGATTTATTTGAGTTTTGGATGACGCTCCGAAACGTAGAAACGCTGGTAATTCGTTCAATTAGGATGCCTATTTCAACTCGGTTTCTCATGAACAATGTTATTACAGCGTTTCCAGAGAGTATCGCTAAATACTTTTAAATAACTTGATACTTAAGACGTAGTTGATGAATTTCGGTAGGGGTTTTTCGTTGTTACTTAAATAGCATTTCGGAAATACTTACGCTGTATGTCTGATTTAAATTTGGCGTAACGAATAGGAGGGAAGGGAAAGTGCTACTAATTCTGACACAATAACAGATTTCAAGCGATATTTAATGTAGAGCGACACCAGGGTCAGTTCACTCCCGATTTAGCGACTGTCGGTGGCAAATTTGAGCATTTCTATGCTTCAGAGGACATCTAAATTTCATCATCATATAAGAATCGTTAAATCACGTCGAATACCATTAAGCGTGATTTGAGATGACAATGACTTTACAAATCTTTAAATATAACAAATAATATAAGTATTTGTAAAATATTCTAATTAAATACAAAAATACAATCTTGCTTAGCTGTAGTTATAATACTTCTTTATATTTCGAAATTATGTAATAAAAATAAATAAAGCTCTTGGATATAAATACAAGTAATAAGATAATCGCACATTAATGTATGAACAGCTCATATATTATTTTTATTACTTTTTATACAAGTCACAGCACATAAAAGATAAAGTAGGTACGCAAGAAAACACTCAAAAAGGACTTGGATGTTAATGATAACGTTGTGTCGTAAAACGTTGCGTCTCTTGAACTTCCTTCTTACGCTTAACAAGTAGAGATGTGTCAATAAAATTTAAAACTCATGAATTTTTAACGACGACGCGTTTATTCTTTTAGAAAAAGAAAATAGCCTTGCTAGACAAAGTCAATATCAATATTAGATGTTATTTTTCAATAAATTTCTTTAAATTATATGCAATAATATCGGAGTTTAAGTAATATTATCGCGTTCATCAAGAAAATATCTTTATAACGCTGCCTAATAATGCAGTCATTATTGTAAGGCAGCGTTATACCTATATAGCATTAAATTTGTCATCCCCTCCTATAAATACATTTCATATCCGTCGTAAATTGTATTACATCTGCAGCGATAATTGTCGCGAAGAATAGCTCGCCATGTGAAACGTCCGCGACCAACGTAATTGCCTCATCAAGTTGAATGTCCGTCTGAAATTTAATTTTAGCGTTTATATAAAAGCTGGGCGATTTCAAGCACGCTCACAGTGGCTGTGACAACTTAGGGGCGTTTATATACAATTATGATTAAACCGTTATTACAATGTATAACTCAAAACAAGTGTCATAATAACAACTAGCTTTTGCCCGCAACTTCGTCCGCGTGGTATAGTGACTTTGGGCAGCTTATGGAGTATTTCAAAATAAATTATAGCCTCATGTTGCCGAGGTCTCATAGCTATATAACAATAAAAGTTTCATCAAAATCCGTCCACTAGTTTTTGCGTGAAAGCCGGACAACAGATAGACAGACAAAAATTTCAAAATGTTTTTTTTTTGGCTTGTGTTACTTGTATGAAGACCCCTAGACGTATTTATTTTAGTTTTTATTCAATGTACAGAATTGAACTTTTTTACAGTTTTATTATAATTATGTATAGATAGATATAGGTACAATAACAATAATAATAACAATGACTTTTGTGTTTATTCGCCTACTTCGCTGGGTTGGTTATTAAAATTTAAAATAGATATTTTTTAGTTCAAAATAACTTGATTAATTTAATTGTCTTTGTTGCTTTTTATATAGAACGCAATGCATATAACACATATTAATCAAGAATGCTATCTTTGTAATAGTCAATCATTTTTTGTAACAATGAACTAAATTCTAAAGAGACCATTTTCTTAGCAGACTTAACTTTTTTTTACACATAATATTCTGGTCCGGCTAACTTTAGTATAGATTAGTTAACTCTCGATCTGAGTCAAATTCACACTCTGGCTGGCGTTAGTATAGATCACTTAACTCTAAATACATACTCATACTGCGGGAGGTCTATCAGCAAAATCTACATACATAGCTTATATCTCTTTGTATGTATATGACGTCCATTTCCAGTAAGTCTTGATCTAATCCGACTTAGAATCAGACGTCTTAAGACAGCTCACAGGCACGTGTTTCGGTTGCTACGCCTATTTGTATTTGTCCCGATTACGCTCAGTTGGTGGTTTTATCTATAGAATTGTTTTACGCAAATCTATGTATGTATAATATAGTATGTACAACGCGCTGCATGTAGTGTATTATATACGTACATATGTTTAGAACTAAACATAATTCTAGTACATGTACAAAGACACAGACCTCTATTTGCATAAATATACAAATCACCTGTTTTTAAGGCACAAACGGATTATATATTTGTATACTAATACGACGATAGATTATATATGTATATTCTCATGAAGAATATTTGTCTTATTTCTGGTGTTATAATTTTCATAGCGTGATTTACAAGTAATCTGGGTTTTAGTTATTGAATTTACTTTTATAAGCAGCTAAGTTAGTTGCATAAGTTTTGTTTCAATTAGAGCGTTTCATGGGCTGTAAATTCCGGTATCCATTGCAATCTAAAAGATAAAAGAAGGTTCGAGATCGCGCTGACGTCTACCAGTTGCTTCCTGACCCCAAAACAATAAAAAGCGTGATGTTCAACAGATGCGAGCCTTAAACTTTTTACGTTACATAACGTTCCATTTCGCAAAAATACTATAACTCGTCATATTTGCCGGCTCTATGGCAAAGTGATCACTGTACTTAACCGCCGAACCGGGGTCGTTGGTTCGATACACAGGAAAAATATTTGTATGATAAGCACGGGAGTATTCCCGTTTGCAAAAATGCCCCAAGATATTACTATTCAATTAGTAATGGAACAAGCATTACAAGGTTTATTATCCGTTTAATGTTTTTTCGGTAAACATGTACCACGCGAACTTAATGCCGCTCCGCTATTCCGAAGTGAATTATATGCAGTTCTGTTATTTCAAATGGAATGAAATGTTTGCTCCGCCACGTTTGCTTTTCATTACGTGTGCATTCCGCGTTCCTCTCGCCGTATTTGTTTATCTGTTTATACAAAATGTAGCTAAGTAAATGTCGTGCTGCCTAACCACCGCTAATATAATTAACAGTAACAGCATTAATATCAAATTTAACAGCAACTAGCGCTAAAGCTTTGTATGTTCGCGCTTATTTCATATAATAAAATGCCGTTTTATTTTTCTGCGACCCTTTTACGACCCACTGGTTGGTTGGATTTTTTTACAATGTCCTAGACCAAGAGCATATCCATGCTGCGGTATGGTCAAAAAACGTCAAAAAACGCATATCTCGGTTGTATTCAAACTGCCTTAATAGTTTCCAACTAGATTTAACGATTGCCACTTAAGGATACAACAAGGACGGCTTAACATGCCGGTTATAAATCTACAACCACGTCTGAGCTACGAGGTGTTTCGTTATCTTATTACTATAAATATTAACAAAATATAATGCTTTCTGGGATGACACCGTGTCCAACAATGAAACTATAAAGGACGATCATAAAGTTGGTTCAAACAAAGCGACAGTTATTACTATCGTTGGTACTATAAATAGAGAGATAAAGATAGAAGAAATAGGGACAAAGTAATGAAACAGGAGTTCTCAGTTCCAGGGAGAGTGGTGAGATTAGAAAAAGATAGTACCAGATTGTTGTTTATCTAGTGCGGGAGTAATGAAGAACAAACTCAGTGCAGTTCCGTATTACGGTGCTGTTTACATTTTCAGACCGTTACGAAAACAGATCTCGAATTAAAATTGTCAGTAAACAGTCTTCTGAAACTATATAGAAATGTCTAAGATTTATATATTTGTTTCTGAAAGTTTTGTATATTTGTTTATTAATAATTCGTGAAACGATTGAGATGAATAGCAGTGTTGCCAATCGTTATTATTTTGTATATATATGTAGGTCAATAATCTTTTTTATGTAAATATATTAAAGTATGGTCGTACCCTTAAAAAACCTTTTTTTTATAGCAGACGGACATGGCAAACATGCAGGCGTTTACAAAAAATTACACTGATAAAAAAGTGGAGCGTGTTATTGCATATAAACTTCATTAAAATTATTGCTGCTAATGACGTCATCGGGATGCTCATCATTGTGTACACCACCTTATAATGGGTCGAAAACATTATAATGTTTGAGAGTGGTACACGATTGTTCCCTAAAGGCTAATCGATTAAGTTAGAAGTCACCTGGACCCAAGACCGATTAGGGAAAGTTACAAGTCATTTGAGTATTGATTGGTCACGAAAATAACCGTTGCTTCTCCGGATAACTTTAAAACAGAAGTCGTTTACCAACATTCAATTGCGTACACAGCATTAAGGTTCTCGAAGTTTCTACAATACTAGTTGTACATTGTCATACATTGGTTTTCTTTAAACCGCATTAGAAAAAGCCATTTGTTTTCTTTTTGTTTAAATAAATGTTAGTTTTGAAACCAAACAATGAGTACAAAGAATAAAAGTAGGTGCTTAAAAGGTTAATAGTCAAAAACGTTCCGAGGGTAAATAGCCAAAATGAAAACTAAATCCTTCCAAATAAACGTAGTACATTTGTTCCTTGAGAAAACTCAGAAAAGAATAGTAAGTTTTATTATCGAATAAAGCACCAGTGAGGGTTATGGTCCTGAAGGGTAGGACGCCATCTGCGTCTTTTAGCCTTAGCCTGATTTAAACTTATGAATCTTCTTTTATCATTATGTAGGTAGTTTTCTAATACGTTGTTCTCTAAGAGTTTGTGGTCAGCTTGGGACATAAAAAGGCACGTAAACTTTTTGTCCTTTTCTAGGTTACAGGCAGTGTAGTTTAATAACCATTAGATCTTAAAGAAACTATAAAAAGAAAACAGCGAAATCCCATCAATAATAAATTTTATTGCGCATGTCTTGAGTATAATCCTATTAATTGATTATTTATAAAATTACTTATGACCGAAAATTTAAGTTGTACAAAAATGTTCTCAAGTTTCCTAAATGAATCAAATCGAAGTAATACACCGAAATAATTGTAGAAAGATAACATTTTGTCTTTTCAACAGAACCACTAAAATGGCAAATAGTGCCGAAATGGACAGTTTTACAGCAGTTATATTACGATCCAAAAGGGACTCCATCTGCCCCTTTATGACTTTTGCCCGGTTTAAATCAAAATAACTTCTTTGATTTTCCTCTAATATAATATTTTATTCACGTGTTATGTTTGATGTATTTACCTAATTTTTCAGGAGCGACATTTTTAATCACCGACATCACCAGTACTAGTCCACTGCAAGACAATTTTTTTTATAAAGCTTAGTAAACAGGAAGACGGGTCATCTGAAGATAATTTGTTACTGCCGCTTTTTGAGATTTGCAACATCCAAGGAGTCGCCGATGTATTGCTTAGCTTTGAAGTCAAACCCTTTTAGCGCCTTGAAGAGCCTCATGCCATAGCTCTCGGGGAATACCTTTCTCTCCCTCCTATCGCCCTCCACTGCAGCAAATTTTGGGTTTTCCTCATCTAGTTTGTAACAATTTCAAACATATCTTTAATCTTTCTCTAAGCTGATGAAATTAAGGCACTATGTAGACAAGAAAGTAGTTCCACTAATTAATAGGAAAGATATAAAAACGGGTCGGTAATTGTTACGACCAGGTGAAGTATTCGTTCGTATGTAGTAATAGATTCTGTTATCATTAAGCGGTACTCAAATGCATATAGATGTCGTAACATATCGTCATATATCAGGTAATTGAGATTGGTTTTATTTGTTCTAAAAACAAGCCCTATTTTCCAAAAGCCGAGAACAAAGGGCGGATTTTATTGGCGAACGGGTAGTTTTTGCAACCGTTCGTGTTATAGCCCTACGGGGATGTTCTTTCGCCACCTGCTCCCCTTAATATCCACTGTCGTATTTATTGCGAGATCTCGTATTACTCAAAGCAATTTATTATTTATTACAGTATATGTTACTTATGTTATGTGAGTTGTGAGTAGTTTTATGCACATCACATACGTCATCAACACCCCACATCACAAAAAATTGGAAGGTCACATAGTATAAGGTTTATATAACTTGCTGAGTCCTTCTGGCAATGAGACAGCTACTTTTTTATATTATCGTTAGTCCCGAAGTTAGGAACCAAAGTATGGACTATGTTCCTTGTGGCAATATCTAATAGCCAATTCAGGTTGTCTGCTACAATGATAAAAAAGGTAAATACATGATTTTACGGTTATTGTATTACCATAAGAAGCAGTTATACATAATATCAACGTGATTTCGGTGAATAAGGAAGCAATAATTATAATCACGGTTTACTTGAAAAAAGAATGTTCTAGAACGTTATTTGTTGATAGCGTTATTTCTCATAATGAAGTTGCTTCAGAAAAACACAAACTCACAGCGTCGAGTTTCCGGCGATTGCGCGTTGAGTTCCCTAAATCCCTAATCCCACATCTCATGAGTGCAGTTATAAGGCTCGCAATGTAACTCGAGTAGTAAAAATTGCATTGGAAACTACAACTATTTCCTTTCTTTCATTCTTATCTACACCGGGACAGCTTCCATCCTTTGCCTTTTATATTCCCTGAATTTTATTTCTCGCATTCTCCCGCGGCGCGAATTGGCATCTCCGCAATAAGTAGACCGAGGTGTTTCGATTGATTTGAAACCAGCAAATAGTTTCATATTTCATCCTTCCTAGTATCGGGAGCTATTTTTGTTATTCTCTACACCTTTGTATGTTATTCGTTATAGCTCAAACATATCGTGAACAATAAAAACTTTGTGTGGTTTTTTCATCAATTTTATTGAATACATTTGCCTTACTAACATGACAAGGGTGCAACCTTGCTGAGCATAAATTGTAGTTTAATGAGTGTAGCGGTAAACGCTGGACTGATATTAATTAAACTATTACGTCTAATTGTTAATTATCCCACGCGAGCTGTCCCTAATGATGCTAAGCCGTCGTTATAAGGAATTACAACTTTGTTATTATATTTCTTTTCTATTACGCCAGGTCCCTAACGGGTTAGACAGAAAGCACCGAGTGTCAGATATCTGTATCCTTACAAACTTGACGCGCTTCGTTTACATTCATTGCTCTCTTCATGCATACACGCCGGTTCCGGAGACTCTTGACTCCCTCGTCAACCAATGTCTGACCTATTTGTTCGAGATAAGACAGTCTTGCTCTCCCTCGGCACCTACATGCATCAACAATCGTATTGTATATCTGCTTTATCATTCTGTCATCATCCATAATTAATTAATAATTCTGTTTAAAGATAATAATGTTTTAATCATTATAATTAAGTCTAAATGTTTGTATTGGCTTCTTTGAAGGTGTAAGGAATTGTACCATATAAATCATCGGTCATGCTTTCTACAGTAACATTAGTAAGTGTTCAAATTTATTTCGTGACATTTGATAAATTAAGCTCTCTAGCGTTGAATTGCACGGGTCGAGGTGCAGTATTAACTGCCACTGCTGCCGTTAAATCGAGTTAATACAGTCATTTATCTAGAAACCGCAAAATCGGAATGTTATTGGTGAAATTGGCGGAATATAGAGAATTATATTGACGCATCCATATTTTGCCTTTTGCGCTGTACACATTTAAGGAATTAAAGTTCTTTTTAATTATACGGAAACGACCCTATTTTTAGCAATTACACCTTAATAATAGAATAATGTAACAGTATGTAAAACATATACATATATATATATATGTATACTAATCCACCTGTTGGCGACGGCGCTCCTGTGGGATCGTTTAGGCGGACAAATTCGTAATGTAAACAATTCCATAACTGCGAGGCTTTAAAGGCTGTAGTTCATTTGAACCCGGAGACTGGGACAATGCAAGATGGGATGTAGCATACATTTTATCCTTACTTACCTTTGTCGCAAACATTGATAGAATAAATGAATCCTTGAAATTTTACAATTGTAATATTCGTGTTTAATATGCTTGTATAAAATTCGTTATTTTCTGTCGACCGTTGATGCTGCAATTATGTATGTAATTTCGAGGTAATGGAAACAGTTAGCAACTTTTTCATAAACATAAGATATGAGAAACATGAAAACAGCAAAAGATACATCTGATATAAGATATCACGATGCGAATCACGCAGTCAAATCTTATTATTTGGATGCGAATTGAGCTTTATCTGTCTGACGATGTAAAATTAGTATCGTATTACGAAGCATCAGCCGCTGCTTTCCATATATTTTATACGCATCCTATCTCAAATATCCGAATGTTCGTTTAGTTAGTAATTCAGTAGTAATTGATGTAGTTCGTTTCGAGATCAGTCACAGATGCGTTGCTAATCTCGAAACCTAAGTTGGAACGGTTCACATCTGTGTCTGTCTGTGTCTGTGTCTGTCTACCAGAAAGAGTAATAGCCCTTTAGTTTTATCTTTTAACTAAGTTGTTTCAGTCAACTTTTCAACATTGCACTTATACGTAGTGGAATGAACTATAAATCTGGAAAACAAGCAAGCTTACCGAGTTGGGTGCGCATTAAATAAATCCAAAGTTATTGCTACCGAATAGAATAATGTATTTTACATTACACATGATAGTAACATAATTCCGCGATCCGTCTGACATTTCTGCTGGGGTCGGGCGCCGGTAACTTTATCTTGAGTTTATTATCTCCGAAATAAGATCGCTCTGTATACGAATTTTGATGGATTATTTCGTGAATATATTTCATATTCACATTCATATTGTCAGATCAGAAATAACAAATAGACAGTAGACGGATTGAAGATAGAATTTTTCTTTAACCAAATAATCCATCGTGGTTTCATTGTTGGTAGGGAAGATATAGGATTTTAGTTGACACGAATACCATATTGATTACCATGTAATGTCAAGAAGTTGGGAAAAAAATACACGCAAGTGACCGCAAACTTGTTATCTCTATTACGTAAAATTAATAATAATTATTGCAATTTCCAAATTGCATTTGATTCCAAAGTATCCAATTAAATGCCTGTATTATGAACAACTGAAAGATATACATAAATACTATATAATACATATGTAACCATTTTTAATATACCCAGATACATGAGACACAAATCTGCCCATCATACAAATGTTTGTTCTGGATGGAAATCGAACCCGCGACCTTCACGATTTCAGTTCTCTTCGTATCTGTTAAGGAAAACAGGAAAAACTATTTTGCTATCTGATACTGTTCAGCTTCGCTGCGAGCCCCCACTAGATTTGAAGTGATATAAACACTCGTATATCGTTCCGGGATTTGGTGTATAGGATAACCCTTGGATCAGTCGGCGCTAGCGAATTGCCTCCTTTGTTCCCGCCCGCCCGTCGAAAATCTCATTACATCCAACATTATGGACTTGTTTGTATTCAGTGCGAACGTCGGCTGGGCGAATTTTTGTTTGTTTTACTATACAAATACTTTGGGGGCGTTTGTCGTTTCTCCAGAGTCAACATTTCAACGTACGATATGTAAGTGAAAGCAAGTATTGATTTTACTTACACAAATATATTATAAAACTTTTGGTGAAACCATATGTTTAAGCTATGGGCAAGTACACTTTATCAGTAAAGTGATCCAGGTCATTCTAGCTCTACTGGAAAAGCACTCAATATGAATTCAATTATACTTTATATCTTTTAATACATTGATAGATTGAATTTAATGAATAATCCTTCGTGTAAAGAA
>DWUN01002983.1:0-12782 GCA_018249975.1 Passova gellias
TATATATATTTACCTTCATATAATATTTTCATGAAGTCAATAAATTATGAAGATATTCATGCGACGGGCTTAAACTTTGTTGGGAAAAATTGAACGTTTCATAATTATTTATATGTAATTATGGCAGTGGAGCACAAACGTGACGTTAATTTGTGGCAAAACACGAAACTGAGGTGGTTGTTTTGTGCGCGTTTGCAAACGGAGGGGTTAGTACATACACGCGATTAAAACGGCAAGTTCCTGCAAGGCCGATCGCCAACGCGATAGATCGCAGGGTCAAAAATAGCGGAGCGAGGCCCGTGCCTGGCGCCGCCCTGCGCCGCTCAATGTCAACTTTCAATCACAACGGGCGGAAGGAAACGGCCCAATTGTGCCATCGCTGCTCTGCTGATACTAACCGCCTCATTTATTACCAACAGTTATCCTTTTATAGAACAACTAAACTTTATTTTAGCGTTAAACACATTCTTATGAACTTCTTTGGAAACGTTTGCAAACACGTATAATATCCACCATAATCCTGAAAACCAGCTACACTCATTTACTAAAAGGATGAACAAATTATGCGCAGGCGCATATCCAAGGTGATCTCTCTTAATTGCTTTTGATGTTGTCAAAAAACATTAAGTGTTAGTAAGACCGATTAAATATTTTTTTCTCGAAATTGACGAAAAAAAGAAGGTGCAAAGTAGTCTATATAGTATTTATACCCGGAAACGGGATAAGTGAAATAAGTTTACATTCACCGGTGTTGTTATTTTCCTCTTTACAATATAAACTGAAATATAAATAAAACTTTTATTACATTTTTGTTCCAACCTTTTTGCCCTCTGTTTACATAGCTGCGCAAAGCCTCTCCGTGCCAACAGTCGCTTTGTCAAGCGTCGAGTGACATTAGCTCGACCCACTGTCAGATAATTTGGAAACCAAATAAAATAATTCCTCACTTTATTTATTCCGCGGATTTGGTGTACCTAAATTGAAATAAAATTTAAATGAAACTGCACGCGAATATGCAACAAACGATATGCATTTCGTGGTTTTAAAACAATACATCCTATATTTCTATCGCTCTCACTCTGTGATATTTTTAAATTAAAATACGTCTGTGCTACGTTGATTTACACCTGTTATTCCAATAAGCAAAAAAATATACGCAATCTGTAACCTGTGCTGTGAATTACTCTGAATCCTGATAATGTAGGGATCGAGACATTAAAAATGTAAGGGATGAATAGCAAACTCACCAGTACCATTGGTACATATAATGACAAACCCTTTGCATTACAGGGGTTGAGAATTTTAATAAATGAAATTGACAAAAAAATTGTGAAAATAACAGTCTGGACTCTTACGCTACATTATAATTATACGAACATGTGTCTCCTTGTGTCAATATGTCAATTAGGGGTAATAATTATTACATTAGCACAGGTGTCTAGGGCCGAGCCGTTTGCCAGCCCATTAAGCAAATAACGAGTCCGCAGGATAAACTTGGAGGCAGTAAAGTTTATTAATGGCTCGATTACAAGCTCGACCCGAGGTGCAAAGAAGTGCTATCAATCAGTCAGGTGCGCGACGGGAGCGGCAGTACCTACCCTCTCAGTAACGCTAATAACAAAATTCCGACGCCCCTGTTTGTTACTCCAGAAGGGGGTGAAGATGAATATTCCAAAATGTTGCTTTGGTCCCAAAAACAACAAATGTTTTATTTCAAATGAAAATCTGGTAACACCTCATGAACAAAGCTTTCTCGTTAAACTTGCCCCAGGACTTGTTGAAAAAAGATTGCACCTTAGGTTATGATGAAAAGTCGAAACTCGCCTTTTCGGCTTAATTGTAGCTACGCACATACAAAATTAAAGACGCAGTGTTTGATTCTGCAAACATCATCTATGAAACGATAAGATGTGTCACACACATGTAGGCGCAATCCCGCGTGACAGGAAAAAGGCCATTATCCAGCGCGCACGACTACGATTTTGAACATTCTGAATATGAGATGAGACCCATGTCCAAAAGTAGAACATAAAATGGTTAAAAGAAGTAAATATATCCATATAGAAAATGTAACATTTACACAAATTAAAAACGAATATCAGGATATTAAGTTGGTTGAATAGATGAATTTTGACTTTAGATTTCAGTACATAGTAGAATAGAGTAAAGGTAGAGAACATAGCAGTGTTCGAATGGCTCAATTACAGTTAATGTGCAGCGCACACACATTCGGGGCGAATGTTCTGTGTATGCATGTGGACGCCACATTAATATATGCAAATGCATTCGGCCGGCCGCCGCCGACGATCACAATATTCGACAGTAAACCGGCCGGCGGAGAGGGCGTTTTCGTCAGTCTGTATGAAATTGACAATCTTTGAATATTTAAATAGAACACAATAAGTTGTAAATTGTTGACTAAAACGTGGAAAAATTCTGATGTTGTCATTTTCGTAATATCTTCATAGCCTTCATCTCCATACTTTTGAAACTGCTTTCTACGTACCTATAATTCATGTTTCAACTCATACCAATATGCGCAAGATCCGGTCGTTACCGGCGCTCCTAATATGGTGACCTTTAGTCCATTCATGATCGTAGAGATTGGTGTGGTACAGAATTGTTTATTGATTGAATAGACAGTAACTTCGTAGAAATGGTTACTGAAAATAAAGGTATGCACAGTTTCAGAAATGCGGAAGCGGTCACCGTCAACTATTGAAGTAAGTTACTAGAAACATTAAAGATGAAGCCTAAAGATGATACAGTCGAGTCGATCGGGACGGTACCGTCTGGATTGATGATTATTATTATGCATGATAATATTCAAAATACGTAAATAAATACATATACGCAAAACCGTGCACCCTGCATGCATGTGGATGTCACATTAATTTATGCAAATGCATGCGACCGGCCGCCGCCGACGATAGCAATATTGCGGCATAACACGGGATATGGGCGAAAAGACATTTTAGACAAAAGTCGACAATTGTAAATGTTTATTGCTACCGACAAAACTGAAACAACAGTTATGTTCATTAACATTTTTAGTGGCTTTTATACGACAGAAGTACAAAATACACGACATTAAATGGAATTATACCAAAATATAAACATACAATATTTCTGTTCAATTATAAGATTATTATACATTATTTGTGTTTTAGGTAAGGAAACTCATTATTATCAGTGTATTATCGGTTACGTTGCCAACCGATAAAGTAGGTACCTACACAATGTACAGTATTGTTAATGGAAATCTTTATTTTGATATAGATTGTCCAACAGCACAGAGATAAGAAAGGTGAGTTCACGAACACAAGCGCGCGAACGGTACTACTTTGAATACTTTAAATGTTTATTGAACTTCAGTGGAAGGATTTGTAAGTTGTAGTGAAGTGTGCATTGACATTTAAAATTGTATATACTTATAATATTTTCTATCAAAATATATGCAACACTAAATTTTATTTTATTATTCCCGTACAAGTCCACTTAATTAAATATTACGTAGAAGCCTATAACGTTTTTGTAAATCTAAAAATCCCTTTATATTGGTGGGATGTAGCTGAAACAAAGTTAAAGTTGCTTATAACAGCAAACTTGTTAGTCAGTTTTTGGAGGCATCCGGGCGTCTGGAGTGGCTCGCTTTCATTCATGCTATCAAGTTATACGTTATATTATGTAAATCATAATCCTATTCAAATGACTCTATTGCATTTAAAAACCGAAATAGACGAATCACTTAGACACGTAATCACATTACAAGGATTCCATGTTCTGGGCAGCGTGGGTACATATTTATTAAATCTCGCCGGTCGAGAAGCTATCCTCCTTCTGGATGTCGGGCCGGCAAGATCAAGGCAATAATCTATGTGATTATTATTTTTATTTAACATTAATACTTTAATAGTCTAGTTGAGGCTTTATTGATAAATGCTGTACTTAATACGCGTCCACTACACATTATGCATATAAATGGATACATAAATATATTGATGCAGAGACGCTCAGTATCCCAGTTGTTTTGTTTAAAACATGGAGAGCTATTACGCCAAATTAAGGTCAATTTGATATCGCTTTAAAACCAAATTCTGGCGGAGCCGCGAGCTGCTTGCTTCGCTCGCTCGTATTCAGTGAACTCGGGCCATAATAAAATCATGCCCTCTATTACCTATATACTGTAGCTCACTAATTTGAAAAGTTATTGAACTTATTAAATTACAAAATCGAATATCTTAGAAACAACTTAACATAACTTTCTCGACTTTTTTTATATTAATATAAGTTTATATACCATTTATGGGGATCAATAAGGAAATTATGATAGGGAAAAAAAACACGCCGAAACGTTTAGTGTAAATATACACACTGCGTGCGTCAGGCCGGATCTATGGTCTAGCGCACTTCGTGGGCCTAGATACCTATCTCTAGGAAAGTCTGTAAGCATAATGCGGATAACTAAAAAAATATCCAAATATACAAATATACTAAAAAAAATATCCAAATATACTAGAATACTGCAATGTGAAAGACAATACATTCGCTTTGTTTGACGTCCGGATACCAATTGAATATCATTATTAGAAGTTTGAAGATAAACCATTAAGAATCTGATTATATTTAGAGTGGTCAGAATAATTGTTATTACTTTTATCAGGCAATTTTTAATTTATTTTTTCATAATAAACGTTTAGTGTTTACGTATCAAATAATGAGTGTTCTAAAATTACGAAATCATTATTACAAATATGGAAATAATAATATTTTGTGTTAAGTGGTGCATTTTATGAACGTATGCATTACAATTGGATTTTATAGGTATTATAATTTAAATAAGGTTAACAAGGTGTATCATAATAGAGGTAAATATAATTTACGTCATACATGACGTGAAAAAAAACCATCTGCCTGTAATTTTATCGCAAAGGCTAAACATATTTTCATATTTACAATATGTTTAGTGGCTTTAACTCGTAATAGGAACTATCCACTGATTTTAGGGCTTTTAGTACTAAGTGACGATTATAGCGTATGTACCATGACTGCTTTTATTTATTATTAATACTCTCTGTTCCGTTTTGTTTCGACTGTTTATTTTTTAATAAACTACGATGCGATTACTAACGCCCCCTATGGGCATTTCGCGCAACGTTTTCATACCAACTAAGCAAGCATTGTCATGGTGATTCACTCAGTGTCAACATAATACCACGTTTTTGTGTTCATTTTACTTCGACACTCTCAAAGTATCAATACCAATTTCAATTGTTACAATAAGGTTCAAATTATTATTACAAAAAGGGGACATTACAAAATACTTGCTAGAAAACAGAAGTGAAGTATGGAGTAAAACAAGACTGAATTTCTCAATTTAAGAAACATAAAGCAAGGTATTATCATCATTATGTCATTAAGCACAACAAAAACATCCTATGTAACTATTTATTATCATAAAAAGACCAAATAACAATAACTGAGCAGTGTATACTAGTTGTCAAAGAGGTTATGTTCGTAACAAACAAAAATATAAGGCGTTTACCTTGTTACAACTGCTGTCGGGTAGCTAGGGTCACACTAAAATGACGCACAAATTATTTCACATTAACGTAATATACAAATGTTAGTTAAAAAATTGGTTTGCATCACATAAATAACAAAATAAAACGGAAAACATTGAAAGCGGGCAGGAAGCGCGATACGAAACAGCAAGCTAAGCAGCAGCTGACTACACGCGCATGCCCCGTATGACTTTGTCAGGGAGTGACATTTCCATGTTTACACTGTTCTGAAATGCATTCTTATTATTACTATTTCATAAAATTGTATAATTAATTGTTAAGTAATGTGTTCAAAATATCATACATATTAAATTTATAATGTGTTAAGATATAGACATTTAAGTAATGTTGATAGCTGTCTGACTCTTGATGTCTATTTAATACAAATAAAAATGCATAATGTTAGAAGCTATTTTATAGTAAATTTCATTCTTTATATATGGAAGTGACTCAGAACCTAAATGTTAAATTTCATTATAGACTCCCTTACAAAGTTTATGGCCTGGATGCGCAACGTGGAGGAGTGGTGTGGGCGCGCACAAGCCACGATGGCGTGGCCCTCTAGCGGGCATATTGAGAATTATCGATTGTCCGCGTACCGCCACCCGCCATTGGCCCCGCTTAGTAATTGGTTTATGTTGCCCGTTCGTAACATGAATTCAAATTTAGCGCGCTTGGCCTCCAATGAGCAGAACCAACTGTTTATTCGGTGAAAATTACGGAATTCAGATAATAAAATGTAATGTAGTGAAAAACTATTCTAACTTAGTTTGGAACTTGACCTCGACAATTAAAACTTAAAGTACTTATCTATCTCTCTGAAACATTGCGATATACTTTTTTTGTCAATAAATAATCAGTGCTTAATATTACTGTCTGAATATATAGGTACCTACATACAGTGAAGTATTTCATAATAATTGTAAATTATGTAGGGTTCAATAGGGGAGGTATATTAATTGCATAAAAATACAAAAGTCCTTAAACTAAATATCATTAAAAAAATAACAATGTAAATATGTATAACAAATCACATTGCATGGAGAAAAATTTGCAGTCACTTAGTATAGATGTGAGGGGGTAAATGAAAACCCTATTTTAAACACTTCAGGAGTACATTATATTGGACAAGTTGATTTGTTTGCAGCGTTGTCGCCTACCCGGGCACTAAATTGGGGGGGCGGTGGAGGAAACTGATATTTATGCATGTTAATAAGAAGCCGAGTTGCAGACAAAGCCTACCTCACCTTATAAACGGAGAACAACTACGTATAGATCTTACAAACTTTGCCGTACAAAACGGTCGAACAATAAGGATCAATTCCGATTGACTCAGTAATTAAACGGCCAAAACTTTCTTCTCAATGTTTGAGTAGATGATATTACAACTTTAATTAAAGCTTGCATTCTGAAAGTTGAAAGCAATGGGTTAGTTTGTAAAAGTACATGTTCATATAGGTATGTAACACGCATTTGTTTTCAATTACGAGGTTAGATGGGAGCACACGATTTAGATTGCAAAAACCAAAACCACAATGACACAGAATATCTTCACAGCACAATAACGAAACGGTTCAAACGTCATTCAAATATTCTGCTTTACAATTGGAATTTTAAAAATTCTAGTCATTTTGACAAGATGTGGTAAAAGGTCGAATTTGTGCATTTTGAATAATGACAGAAAAAGAATACTTCGGATATATACTTGCGTAAGCGAGAAACTAGATTTTTATACTTCTGTCTCGCTTATACCAAACTATTGGAATGGAAGCAAACACCCAAATTGCTAGCTTTGCATAAAAACATTTTGTTGAAAGAAACCTCCATTTATACTAACAATTGAAATAGTGTCAATAAACTTGACGTCCTTGTCTAAAAACATGTTCTTGTAATCGGATCCTCTTGCATACAATGAGTATGAGGTTTATACATTAATTATACCTACTACATTTGTTGTAATCGCTTCTGTTGTGATAGATGAGTTTGGTTTAAATGTAAATAAGTCGGTTATAGTATTACGTAGTACAAACATTAAAGAGTAAAAGATAAAATATTTACGTCAAGGTTGTTTTGTCTTTTGGTGCTTTACTTCGCTGTTATTAATAGCAAGCATTTACCTAATAAATTTTCTTCTGACAGATAAGTACGCGAAAATCACAAAAATGTATTTCGTCATAAGGTAGGTATGTATGATTTAAAATTCTCTATACATAGGCACAAGTAAATAATTTATACAGACATTATAATGTCACTATTACAAAGGTGCCTTCGCGCTGTTTCTCTTGGCTTTAATGCGATTTTAATATAATTTAATGGTAAAACGTTAATTTCTTTTCGATGTCAATTAAATATTTTTTATGTGTTTTAGGAGAATTAAGCGGCGTGTGATATTTATTCGTCACTCAACTTCTTTTCCATATCAATATGGAAAAAAAAATCAAAGGCAGACAAAAATATTCTTTTCCAATAAGCAAAAATATCCTTTTCCCAATAATCAAAAAGATTTTGTCTTTTGCTCCTTTACACGCTATTCTTATTAGATATTTATAATGGATTTTTTATTACAGCGTCAAGCGGCCTCTTCAATACTTTTCGAACTCATACGTAGGTGTGTACCAATATATTGTTATTGTTCACTCGAACACCGCACAGATGTATATCGAACTGTAAAAAAAATCAGAATTTATTTTCAAAGTTGAAATCATCGGGCGTATTAGAAGAAAGAATCTTCATTCTACTGTGACTCCTCTAAGCGACAAACTTGTGGAGGTCGCTTCGCGTGCATGCGCCGCGTCGAACTTTTGCACTTTGCGAAATGCATAAGAATTTCATACCAAGCTACGATGTGAAAGTTTTGAGGTACTCTTTGTTTTTTTTGAGCACCTAGTAATAGCGAGCGATAAAGTAACCTATCTATATCGTTTTTGGTTGGAACTCGCAAGAAATATTTCCTACACATTACGTATTAACTATATACTCGTAAACTGTATATACACATTTCCGTATACATTATGAATAACAGCTGACATATTAAATAAAAAATTGTGTATAAATCCGATTTTAGAAAGTAGAAAGTAGACGAATACCAGCGGTTTCAAAACACGAATGCAAACAAGAGCAAATGAGATGTACGCTAGTAAATTTGGCTTTAGGGTAGTTGTGAATTTTGCACGGCGCGGTGCATTATTCGGCGCACGTAGCGCTGTCTGCACAAGGCGCGGCGCGGGCGCGGCGAGGGCAATATTCTGCTCGCAGCGGCCGCCGCTTGCGTGCTCCTCTATCACCGTAGCTCATTTATTATTTAAGGCTCGCCGTACCGAAATGTACTTACTGCCGCACGTGGAGCTGACTTTTCTAAGTGTTCCTCTTTATGACAAATCGATGCTCCCGCCAGACCGACGACCGAACTATCCATCAGCGTACAGGATAACCTTCACCAAACTTCGCGACTGAAAACATTTAATCCGTAAAAGCAATCTCCAAAGAGGTAATAGGAAGAGGATTCCGCGCATATTTATTGCCGGTCTCTAAACCGTTTCTCGGGTAATTCGGTACAAGCAAAGCGACATTATTTTTGTAGTAATTTCACCGAATGTCCTTTAAAATATTCAGAGTGCTGTAGCTGAGCCCATTAACGTGCCCGGGCGCAATTCAGAACGGGGACTTGCCCGCAAATGGCGGCGATATCATTAACTTGACCCCCGCAACTATCCGTCGTTTCGCAAGTTTTTCCCGATATTACACCGGAGGAGTATTCGCGACGCAATATGTGCACGACCCTCCTCCAATTTGTTTACACTGCAATGGCAGTTGCTGAAACATCCTATACAGCTTTGAGGGCAGCGGTACGAATATTATCTGATTTGTTTATGTTAACAAAAATTATATTAATGGAGAATATTTATAACTAATATGCACAGAAAAAAGGACGGAATGCTGCTAATGTCATTCGTATAATGCTGAACACATTCTCTTAATCTAAGTAAATTGCGACAGCACAGAACTTACGTCGGTGAAATGATAGAATTCGAATTTTCATACATTGTCTTGAAAATTGGATAACGAATGCTCGCGAAAAAAGAAAACTTCCCCTATCTTCAGACTACACAAAATATGTGGCGCGATACGAAGATAGGTGTACGGAATTCCTAACTAAAGTTGTGCGAGGGGGATTTCGCAGCTAAAGAAATAACAGTGAAAACTTACTAGCTATGAACAAACGCTTGCCGGAGTGGGACGGTTCTTTCGGATATGCAGAGCAAATTATAAGGCGCTCCGCCAGCCACTGCACAAATTGAAATTTATGAACTTTTCTTTAAAACGACTCACAGTCTCACTGGACGTACTCGTAGATTGCGTTTATTTTGAAACAAGTAGGTGTAAGTAATGTTGAATTGTTTTTTTTGTCGAGTCCTTATAAATAGATTATTCCTTTTTTACAACCTACAGCTCGCCCAAAAGCGGGCTCATAGGGCTATAAACAGTTTTGTAAGCGCTAATTAAAACTTACGTGAACATATATTTTGTAGACCGACCGCTTTATTTGTCGGATTAAAAATGCAGTAGAATGAGGCCGCCCCTAGCGCTCACCCTCATCTTGTTTTCAAGAAATTGTATTTGCCAGCAAGGTATCGCAGTCTTAATTTGAAGTTATGGCTTTCTAAAAGAATCTCTCATTTAATTTTCATCGGTAAGCAAGCTCGTATAACAAACTGCTTGGCAATGCTTTCCGTACTCATGACACTAATTGCTCATTATGACTAATTTTAAAATTAGTTTCTGCAGTGTGCACGTTGCAAGCTCAAAACTAACGTACATCACAAACAATTTAATTCAGTGTATAAATCGTAAACATAACTTAGTAAGGGATGACTTTGTAACGATGATGTGTTAATAGAATGTATACATATGTATTCAAATATCAAGCCGGATTGTATTAGCCAGTCCAGTTTCCCAAAATAAACAAACCAGTTAGTGCAAACGTAATCTTGTCAGTAATTTATCTTTGGTCGCTTTCGGAAAATCGACGGGGCGGATGTGAAGCAGGTTATATATTAGTCTCAGCAATTTAAAGTTACTTGTGGGCTTGCAAATAAGCGAGGAACTCGAACCGCAACTTGGTCCGCCCGCGCCAAATTACAGACTGTCATCTCAACTCAAGTAACCTGTTGACACGTGAACTTGTAATATTTCTCTATGGCTTTGTTTGTCGCGGGCCCAACTTATATCGATGCCTTCTGAACAACGGGATATCCGGGCAATGCTGAAACAGATTAAGTTGCTCTAACGCCTCTTACACATATAGTAAATGTTTTTATTTCTTACAGTTATCGCGATGGATCTATATCAATTATTAAATACTACAGTACCTTATTTGTTCTGATAGAATAAACGTGAATTTAAAGATTATTTTCTGTAAAACATTCAATTATTTCCATGTTACCTATACTCAAATTGGCTATTAAAATATTTGTGGATCTGTCTGTCTATCTGTCGGTTTGTTGTCCTGTTCAAATGTCCGAAACGGTTGAAACGTTTTTGGTTGAGACTTTTACAGCCCGTAAGCTACTTTTTCACGGAGCAATAGAACCAAACAGAGATTTTTAAATACGTGATTGGATAATCTTAGGTTTATCTATAGTATTAACTTATCGCTCTCCCAAAATAATATATTTAAAATCCTCATACAAATTTAATATTTATACTATGTCATCAAACACTAAATTGATATTGAAGCAGAATTATGCGCCTTGCACAATTTTAAGTAAGGTTATCTTAAGAATGGATATATATTCGTTTTAGAATGTAGATAAAGTCGATTCGAAAACAGAGAGTCATGTAGGTAACATTTGAACGCATATGAATGCGAGGTGGGCACGTATAGCGTTCGCATCCTGAAGTCATTTCCCTGGCTGAAGATCCCAGTCTCGTAGCTCCCTCGGTTTAGTTTGAAATTTCATTCTTTTCGAACACATATCTCGACTTCGTCCGGGAATCTACTTTACATTTCTCATCCTAATGGCCATTGGGAGAAAATTGGAAAAGAAGTTTCGTGTCCGCATTCCTATTTCTGTAGCTTGTTCGATAGAACAATTTCAAGAAAAGAATTGTATCAGATTTGGAAAACAACGTTTCTGCATAAACGTTTTTGACCAAAATAGTTGTGTGTAAAATTGTGGTGTAATTTAATCCATTACAACATTATTGAATACGAATATGATTTTTTAAGTGTGATATCTTACAACCAGGTGGGCCCCCGACTGTTTTCCATGTCGTTCTATTTTGAAAACAAGATTAATACAAATACTGCTGTTTTCAGTGCAAGAACATTTTGAAATTTACCAACAGTTCATTTATAATGCTGGTACAAGCAAACATTGTTGGACGTATTAAGACCTGTGCTGTCCCACCTCACGGCACGTGGAGATTAACTCGCTCTCGTCGGAGACAGTCTCCCGCAAGGTGATTGTCATCCCATTAACGGCAACCAGCCCCGTAACTTGCTTGGATGTGCTCGTTGGCTGAGATTAAACATTGCTGGTGTGTTATAAGCATTCTGTTTTTTTAGCAAGTAAATAATTATTCATATTATTAATTTATTTTTCCATAATGCTTTAAACGTGAAACTTGTACAGGTTGCATTAATTTTATGATCAAAATTAATGACCTCAGGACATATTTACAATATTTAATGAATAGGTATATGACGTTTGTCGCAAAGCAATACAAAGGAGCCGGACTAGAGCATTTTAAAATGAATTTTTATTCCGAATACCAAGGTTTTGACAGTAACTACAATCATCCTGATAAGCAATCTCACTTAATGCATTTTAGCGAGGTTTTTTCAAATTCAAATTGTTCTATGAATTTAGTGGTTATACGTCCCTGGTGAAATACATACAACATGCGATGTTTTTATGGAATTCCGATGGGGTGAGATGGGGGCATTATGTGGTGGACGCCCTTCCTAGGGTTCGAACTCTCGGATGATGCCTATGGTGCCGTTGACCTCTATCGATTTCTGTTCACAAATAGCTTAATTGCGATTTGTGTGACCAGCATTGTAAACATGTTATATTAAGACTCAGCCGGTTAATTTAATCGTTATATATTATACTAGCTTACTTGGCAAACGTTGTTATGCCATATAAATTATTTTTTATTGCTGCTCCTCTCCTATTCATCTTAGCGTGATGTTATATAGCCTAAAGCCTTCCT
>DWUN01002984.1:0-12779 GCA_018249975.1 Passova gellias
TAGTATAAAACAAAGTCGCTTTCTCTGTCATTGTCTGTCATGTCCCCTTAAATCTTTAAAACTACGCAACGGATTTTATTGCGGTTTTTTTTAACAGATAGAGTGATTGAAGAGAAAGGTTTATATGTATAATATAAACCTTTCATACTGTTATAATTTATATGGCAGAACAACGTTTGCCGGGTCAGCTAGTTTATTTATAAATGAAGTGTTGCCCAACTTTACAGACAGCTTGCAAGCTCCAGCATTTGGACAGTACCAGATACTTCCAAAGGGATATATTTTTGCTTTGGTTGCGTTACCAGAAGCAACAACACTGTAAATAAAATGACAGCCACTAAGCAGACCGCTTCTGCTTACGCGCGTAGAGATCGAGATTATGGAAATTACTAAAAAAACACGGAACAATTAAGGCAAAAATGTACTGATCTACGGCTCTGCAAGTTAATAATGCTATAAATTATGCAATATGATATTCATGATAATGAGAAGAAGAGAAAAAAACTTCGACGTGCAACAAAAGAATAATATATAATCTTATCTTTTTTTTACTCTCGAGATGAAGTCGAGTGGGTGGTTACGGTAGACGGTTGTGCGTCGACCTTGTACCTTGTGTTTTGCTATGTCCTAATGAATATCACAGTATCTATCTTCTACATAAAACAGGAAGGTGACTAAAACGCAGATCAACGCGTAGCCGTAACCTCCGAACCTAGAATTCTGAAATTTGTAGTTTTCTTATATTGTGTACATATGTAGGTAAACGCTGAGAACGAAATTTAGACATCTGAAATTATAGATTTACGCTCGTTATTAATAAAACAAATTTACGCGTTTATTGATTTCCCTTATAACTTGTGTGCCAGCAAATCCCCGATCAGCGACTAGTAGTAAATATAATAAATGAAAAAAAAACTTTATTTTTATACCAACGTATGCATACGTTGCCTCTTTTTATTTTATTTTTTTTGAAACAACGAAAGCTAAAAGCCGTCAAAAATGTCAAATCCGTTTGCGCGTCACAATCACGGTAATGTAATAAGGTAGTTTATCGTGAAGGATATGCTATACAAAACGTTATGCTATGAGAAGTTAAGTGCCTGCACACCCGTAGGTACAGTTGGCTAGGCGCGCTGCGGTGCGTGAAGGCGTGAAGGAAGCAAATTTATTCAAACTTCGCAAACGGATGTCGTGATACTCTCCGCACGATCGAGAGTAACCACAATACATCCGTAGGAGAGTGAGTTGTTGGGTGATAGTTCGGCGGGGTCACACGCCGGCTTATCCGGCTCTACGTTTAAATCAAATTACTTACTGTTGCGTTAAAAGAGCACAACGATAAAACTTAAACATACACAACTTTGAGCTCGCCGTAAAGCTCTTTAGGAGATACAAATTCTTCCGATATAAAAGGGTCGATGGAGCCAGGGGGACGGCGATGATGGCGGCGAATAGAACGCGAAGTCATTAAAAAGTACAAAACTTGATGTGACAAATAAATATAACAGGAAATGTAATTTTATTTAAATACTCTGTTTTTCTACATTTTATAGCGTTAGTGTGTTTAGAAAACAAACAATAGTACTATTTCAATGTAATGTTTCATAGAGCCGGCAGTATATTTATTTTATAGCAAAAAAAGTTTTATATAGCGATAGAAATTTGAATACTTACACTATATTTTAACGAAAATAACGCAAAATAAATTAATTGAATTACGATAACGCCCGGAGCTCAATGACCCTAAAGTATTTATTTTAAGTACGTTGAATCCACATTTGCACAGTATAGTAGATACGAGCCTCATTCGCGGTAACAGGCGTGAAAGTACCGACGTAAATGTAATTGTTCTAGATTCGTAAACGGCTTTGATCTAACTGACAAAGGTGGAACGTAGTCCTGCTCGTAATCTGTTTGCAACGTAGACGGCCATCCCTGCCGCGAGCCTGAGATCGCGAACCACAAATTGCTTGTAAAATATTAAGCTGATCTTCGAATTCTATTTGAAACTTGAGTTCTGACTTTCGATAGTCATTGATATTAATTTGATGCTATCGAGCACGTACCTCGTCGATAGCTTTGCGACCTCAGCGCCGCGAAACAGAATCGTCCGTTTGTTTGCATCACTGTATACTGGTTTGCATTTTGTTTTGCATGTCGTACTGGATGTTTATTTTAGTGTCTGTTTGACTGTCTCGCGGGGTGGATGTCTCGCTCGGAACGTGCTCGACGATCTAAGTACGCGAGTTCGATACCTAACGATTCTTCTCGTAAATAAAAAAAAATACGTTTCTAAATAAGTATATAACATATTGATGTTCCGTGAATTGGTGGGAGACTATCGACAGTCGTGTATACGTTGTAAGTTTTTATATTTTTATATTTTCGTTAAATGTTACAACAGGTAGTCGAGGAAACGCAACGTAGTACTTATACTGATAACTCTGGAACAATTTGCATTTAGTAGTTTGTAATGAACAGACAATTTTCTTTGACATTAAACAAGAATAATTTAATGTTTTATATTTAAAGTGGAAAATTCATCTTATTTAGACTAGTTAAATTGAGCAAGGTTAAATGATACGCTGAAATTATATTGACAAGGGTAGCGAGTTAAACCGTATTTTTGGTAAGCAACTGGAATTACCCTAACTTTCGTGATTATGTTTAAAGTTTATAGGGCTGGGTAATCGGAGCTCGTGTTTGGCATTCAATTTATCCACATTGCGTAAAACAGCATAGTTATTATTTAATAAAATGCGGGTTAATGGGTGGAAGTGCAACAGGAATCTACCAATAGACAACTACTAATATATAGAATCCAGTAGACTTCACCTTAAATTCGTCTTCAAGAGTGATAGCAAATCTGATTAACCTCAAAGATCGCGAGTCTCATTGGTTAATAGATGGTCCCAACTGGCCACAGGCTCCCCTTATCTCAGAAAACCTGCAGATATTAATTTCTGTTGCACTTCCACCCATTAACCCGCAACTATAACATAAAAAAAGTTACATATTCTTTAATTATGTATCACATGTATTATGTATTCAGTTTTAGCTTTCGTCATATTTAAGTTAAATCCGGGAACTTTGAACCATGAACACGCGAATCGGATAAGCGCATTTCATACGTACGAATATCTATGTACTTGCTACTAATCATAATAAAGCGCACCAGTTACTCATTTTTTCGCTGCATGTTTACACGTCCATGGTCAAAGTGTTTACGTAATGTAAGAAGAACAAATGTAAGAATTTTTTACACGTAACGTAATATTGGCCATGCCCCACTACCGGGCAGAGGTCTTACCCCCTGCGAGGGAAGCCCGGAACGTGCTCCATCACGCTGCTATACTTTTTGAGTTAAAATAAATATTTTGTTATTTAATATATATTTATTTTTAAGCTTTTTCAGTGGGATCTTCTCTCCTAATGAGAAGTTGTAGGGCCATAGTCTACCACGCTGGCCAAGTACAGATTGGCAGATTTCAGAGAACACTATGAGAGTTTTAAGGTGTGCAGTTTTCCTCGGATGTTTTCAAATATGTATAATTACTCATGCCTCATTTCTGAATTAACGATGTAACGTTAACTCGCTAACGCTGTTGTTACTTTACATTGGAGTTACCTTTAACAGCTACGAGGAAAATGTTAAGTATTTTTTGCATAAGCACCATTAGTAAAACGATTAATGTTAGTCAAAACGAAATGATATTATGTCGTGGTCACGTGCAATGTAATAAACACTGCAATAAAAATGACTTAGACATTGATGTTTTCGTAGAGCAAACATATCTTTACGCAGTCTGGGTTCCATTTATTTTTATTTTTAAACATAACAGTTGACATTACCATCTGCCGCTCAAACGGTTCCGTGAGGGGTGACTGCTGTAGACACTATTTACTTGTTTTGTTATTAAATCTGTTAGACATTTTTGTTCATCTTTCTCTCTTTCGCTTTCTTTACACGTCCCACGGTAGCCATGTCACAGTCATTTGAAGAACCGTCATTTGAAGAACACTAAGGCTTTAATCCAGTGTTTCCTAACCTTTTTTAGGCCATGCCCCACCTTAAAATTTCTGAAATGTTTATGCCCCCCATACATAATTTTTAACCTTTAAAAATAGTGTTGTTCTATTAAGAAATATAAATGGGCATTTTTAAATTGCCCCCCTTAGCTATCAATTTGTACCCCTGTGGGGCGTAGGCCCCACGTCGGGAAACACTGCTTTAATCGTTCCCAGTATGACAGGAAACCCGTGTCTAGTAGTGGAGTAATAAAGGGGTTGAACAAATAGTATGTGCTCGGATACATTTATAGACTAGTCTGTTTAATTCCATTAGGGTTTTCCCGCGTCTCCTCGCCGATCGCCAATGGCTCTCTTATTTGCGACTTCACACATCGGAATCGTTACCATTCATATTTACACATAAGTAATATTTAAGTGATTTTAAATAACTGCGCTTCTCGAAGATCACAGGAATATTTTTAATTTACCTGTACCCAAACTATTATTGTTTCAATTTTTGCTTACCTATTTGCTGACCCGGTGTTAGCTTCGGAAAGGCAAACGATATCAACGGGATCTACAGAAGACGAGGACCTTACATATGTATGTTCATATTCGAGTATATAAGGCTGCTTCAAAATAAAAACCCTCCGTATAGAATTTTTTTAAATTTAATTTATAACTCACTAGAAATTGTATTCTACGCGGAATAAATCAATAATGAGGTTAATTATCATAACAAAATATCTCATCGACGACATCTACCGTCCATTCTTTGAACGAAGGAAGTGTCCACAGCGATGGCTCCTCGTGTTCTCACTCGTGCCTATTTTACTCGAGTATTGTAAACCGCCAATTTACTAGCGACGGAACGTTTATAATAATTCGAAGGAAAAATACGAAGCTCCATCATTATAACGCTTTTTGTCAGTGTATTAATCAACGTGAGACTGCGTTGGAATTTTATATAGAAATAAGTTGAAATTATCATCTTTATTTCCTTGTTCTTATGAACGAACGTTTCCTTGTCATTGAAGGTTGTAAATCACTTACAAATCTTACAATATCGGAGCCTGTAGTCTCGCTGGCTGCCTTACTGATAACGTTGTGTGGACGAGTCGGCGAGACCAGACTCTAACGTTAATGCTTTCGACATGGGCACCGCACCTTTGTGAAGAAGGGTTTCCGATAAAGCACTCGCTAGTTCAATGACCCGCGATGAGCAGAGCAACGTATATAATAGTGGGTAGTTAGAAAATTTCACCTTTGTTAATTAATTAACGAACACAAATTTTTACATTTTTAATTATTCGTCAAAATTAGAAAACTAATATATGTACTCTATTACATAAAAATGTCCAATTAAATTTAAGTCCGGCTTAATGAATAAGCTTCGGCTAATATCTTATAAGAAACATTTACAAACAATCCATATCTCATAACAAAATTCAATGGTCCGGAAGTGTAAACCGATGTCCGCTTTCTGAAACTTAAACAAATACACAACTGTAATAATGGACCGCAGCCTTCCTGCCGCGAACGAAGGCTTCTCGGCCACAGCGTCGTCAATTGGCACATAACGTAATACGTGAGTTTTTATTTTTATCATCGTTTTGTTTCATCTTTAAGACTCTAACGATTGCTCGGTTTTTAAAAGATTATTGTTTATAGAGTTTCAGTAATCAGGGTTCTAAATCGATTAATTATCATGTTTATGATATTAAAAAGTTTATAACTTTTACAGTAATTTTTGGCCCTAATAATTATTAACAAATACTTAAAACGCATGAACTGCAGTGTAATGTATCAAAGATTTTGTCCCTTCCGGTTATATTACTTTCGTCCTAAGTGCGAATGAGACTACGCATGTTGCAGAAGTCGTTACGTTTATGAGTCGATACGTTGCGCTTAAAAGGCATTTTGAACTCGTACACAACGAATGAATAAGCTCGTCTAGTAATGTAATACAGAGAATAAAACTGTATCGATCAGTTTGAGAGACAGTAAAAGTGTAAGCATCAACCGCTCGCACGATTCGCGATGTATTTGGGTCAACGGCTGTGATGTAAGTTACGTGAAACCAGTCGCGCCTAATTCAAGTGTCGCGTGTAATGAAGTCGCAAGGTCGGCGGCCCGCGAGCGGCCGAATGATAACGGTACGAAATCATTTGCAATTAGGACTACCGTGTTGTGGCTCGGCGGCTGCCGGCGCCCGCGTAGCTGCTCCTGAAGTGTGGCGAAGCTTGTTATATACCTACATGAAACATGAGTACATCGTTTTAGAAAAACTGTATGGAAGCAGAAATAACGCGTGACGTACATTTGCCGTTAGAAAAAGTTCCCAAAAACATTGTGTTCCCAAAAACAATGTCACGCCCGACAAACCTCATTTTGTAGATATTCGTCGAGCCAGATGCTATGGCTGGCGAGGCGCGGCCGCGGATACCGGACGTGGCCAGGGAGGATACGACGGCAAGAAGCTTTCAGGGGAAGCTAATATTCAATATTGGAATGTTACACGCTAATAGTAAATAGGAATAAAAGTACGAATACAGGGTTTCGGTATTAAAGTTACCAAATGAATAAAAACAATTTCGCGATACAGTTGCGATTTTGATATTACACAATAATTATGTGAAATCATACATTTATCTTCCATTAACCAAATGTTTCCGTTTTAATTTTATCTATACGATTAAACAATTGTATTATTTGCACTCCAATAACAATAAGTTATATTAATTAACATACTTTAATTTATCTTTCGATTTTAATTTAATTTTTTACTAATTAAATATTTTCAAGGTGATCTTTGTTACCTCGCGCTCGGAATTGTAATATGATATATGTTGAGTTTCGGAAAATAGATGCTATTCATTTTAATATCACAAAGATACATACATTTTACACAAAAAAATAATTGGCTGTGACATTTAAATTACTCGCGTTGAACTTGAAACCTTATATTTACGATACATGGACGGTTTGCCGCGGACAGACGTCGGCAGGTGGGGACAGGTGGGGGCAGCCGGAGGACCCCGGGGAGGAGAGGGTATGTATGTATGTAGGGGCGGCCTCATATCATAAAGCGCGGAAGATACGGACCGAGACACTCGTCTCATCTGAGAATGACTAAACAGAATAACTCGCGCTCGTCACTCAATTATTAGCTCTGGGTGGGAATCGAACTCGTAACCCCGGCCCTATAGTCAGGATCCGCAACCACTGAACTACCTGACCTAGGTTGGTGTATTGACGTTTCATTGCGACATTATCTCCCCGCGCCACCGTACCCGAGGTCTGAGTCGCATTTCACTTGTCGAGCGATCCTCGGCTCGCCGCAGCTGCGGTTCAGTTGCGTGCGGTATCGTAACGAATTGATGGTAAAGGTGTGTTTACATTCGTACGCGTTGTTTTATTTAGGACTTGATGCTTGACTACCGAAAACAAAAAAAACTGTCAACGTACGCTACTCATACACCTACGTCATGAACGTTACCTAAACCTAGCTCCCTCTTTACAAAGAAACTAATTTTGATACAGTCTAAAATCCTTGTTCTAGAAGTCCAATCTAAAGCAATGACCGGGAGGAAAAACGAGCTATTTCATGTAACAATATGAGAAAAATGTATTCGATACCTCGGTGGGATTTTTCATGTTTATACATATTTTTTCTCATTACAACATTAATGGAGGACCGGTCATCGTGTAAGCTGTCTTTTGTTTCCGCTCAGCTGCACGCCACATCGGCGAACACACGTATAACACACGAAGTGTAATTAAAACATATTGTACGAACTCAGACACCTGTAATTAAGTTTACGCCAGTAGTTAACAAAACATTAATGGATTTATCGATTTTTGCAAAATCGATTTCTGTGCAATAAAAGCTGCGGGCGACAGGTAGTCTATAGACCAGGGCTCCATGAGACATAACCAAAACCAACTCTTCATTACGCCAATTGACCATACACGATGCGTATAGTTTTAACATTTCATCATAAAGTACAAAACTAAATCATTTACAACAATCACTAAAGAGCAGTTTATTTCAATTTGAACTCGAACGATATGGTTTTTCTTATATCCATATACATATTCATACTGCTATAGGTATTCTACTGTATGCTTCGGACCGGAACATAAATACTGGTACTGAACAACAGAAATGGATGCACGAGCAGAATTACTTAGTTCCTGCAATGGAATTTTGAGCGGAGGGTTTAATAAATAGTAAATTAATAAATTGTAGCCGAATAACATCCATAAAAGTGATGTTAGCCCCGGAGCCACCCCGCCCCACCCCGCCGCGGCCGAGCACGTACCCGCATATTTTTATTTAATGAATGCATACCTCATCTCGCAATTACGGAAAATTATTGTTTGAATGTTAAATCATACGTTCCTTCGCGTGTTGCGTTAGGCGGCGTTCATGTTGGTCTCTTATGAATTAGTTGACTCAGTAGTAGGTGTTAATGACTATATTAGTCGGTTAGTAGAAATCTAATTAATTAAGCGTCATTCTCGCTGCACTAGAATCATCGGTCGAGTTTTAATCCGCAGATCCCTCACACAATTCACACAAAATAATATTCATATTACATTATTTTAATCAGTCGATAGATGTGATATGCCAGCTGTTCTCATGTGAGAGCATTGAGAGTAGTGTCTACACTGCATCCATTTTTTTCGAAAAGTTGCGTTAATCGGATACTAAATTCCCTTAACTGTATCTCCAAAATATGCAACTGAAGAACTAACAGACTAACAATAACCAGCTTGTAGTAATTAGCATTTCACACGCCCTGTTGTAATTCGATCTTAAAAGTAGTTTACTCCGAGCCAGCGAATCGGCCATCTTGTTTCTCAGAGAGACATTGTTACTTTGTCTTTGCTTTGCGCAATGAAATACCAGTTCTTTCTTAACCTTTTCGTACTACTATAAATATAATACTAATCCACTGTCTTAATCTTAGTTTCGACCATGAAGGTACGAAGCCCACCCGACTTGCGTTCGACAACTTATACAAAACTAACGCAATGAAATTAGGCAGAAATTAGGGTATGCGACTCTGTGCGAGAACATGACAATTAATACAAAAAAGGGATAACGATTTTACATTTCTGATTTCTCCAAAACGGATGTGCTCCATAGGTTATAATCAAGTCACGTTTACGATAATGTAAACAATATAAAGCAAAGTTGTAATGATACTCGTACGTTGACATGGCGAACAATTATTATTGGAACTGGTTTCAAACTAATACAGGTTATATCGCACCCTAGTACATAATCTTAATTCACATATGAAATTCTGATGTCCTTGTTTTGTGATATAATGAGGTCACCTGAATCGTTCTTAGCTATAGTTAGACCTGTTGGTTTCGATCGTTTTGGCGCTGTTGTAGAAGTCTAGATATTTGTTACAGTATTGTTCTATTAACGATATATGATATGGTGATTTAAACAGTGATATGTATATCTTAAGCAGTGATAGCCTAGTTGATTCAATTTCACTCTCACATCGGTGGTCTGGGTTCACATCTTGGCACGCACTACGTGACAGTCCAAACGTTACGTGCATTTTATAAATTAAAAATCAATATACGGTCAACCGGTGAAGAAAGATATCGCGATACAACTTACGAGTACAATCTTAGCGTTCTCTATTAAGTTTCTCTGATTTGTGTGCAGTCTGACAATCCGCACTGGGCCAGCGTGGTAGGCTACCGCCTTAAACCCATTAGGAGGATTTTTTAATTGTATTATAGGCTCGCGTTTGACTACGAGCTCGACTTACGGCGAGGTGTAATCTAGGACGTAACTCGCTTGGCTACGAAGTGCAATTCTTGCCTTTTTGAATTCTCCCGAGTCATTCGTATCGGGATAAAAAGACACCGGCGCTCAGCGGTGGAACTGTCAAACGGGATTAACTAAATCTATTTATAATGTATGTATCAATAATTGTCACGAATACAGGCCTTAAGGTGAAGACGTGACGAGGCGTTTCAACAAACGTTTGCGTAATTTTCCGCCGCACTTTGCACTACAACGGGGCGACGAAAACGCAACTCAAACATTTTAATATTTGCATTTGAAGCGCAAATAATTGAACGCTGATACTAGTGAATCGTATTAAATATACCCAAGTGTAATGCCGTAGGTGCAGTGGTGTTAGAGCAACGAAAAACTATTAGTATTTTACGTCTGTGTCTGGTCTTTGAGTTTGCCGACCAACCTTGTGGTTTTATAATTACGTATTATCCAGTTTGTCTTATCCTTCATGACTAGATTTCTTCCGTTACCTAGACAGCCCAAGGGATTTCTAAAGATTTATTTGTTTAAAGCAACTTTTGTATGACAAAATTGACAATAAACCTAATACATAATATGATTACCTAGCAATTTCCTACATTTTCTTATCATCTTTCCTATCGTTCCTTCGCTGGACACGGGTCTCCTCTCATTTGTGCTTAAAGCCATGAAGTATCTCGCTGGCCGTGTACATTAGCGGTGGCTCACGATACTTACCATCACCGTTGTTGCCAGCTTGCTAGGATTCGAACCCTAAACTCCTGGAGTGGGAGACTGGAATCTAACCAAGAGATCGACGGAGCTATAAAATTAATTATTGCAGCGTTCCGGTTACCTCGAACGACCTCGGCGCAACAGACGAGGTGCGATATTTGTATAATAAACAAACAATTAAAGTTATATTGGAAATGCTACAAAAGTAAATAGTGTTACGGGCGTGACGCGGCCGTGCTAAATTGTTTGTTCGTCCGTTTGCTTAACACATTGTGACGGGAATTGGCGTGATGCGCTTACGAATAGTGGCGTTGTCATAGTTTGCGTTGGTGACAATACGGGGGTGGAAATTAGGTTAGAATCTATAATGATTGGGACAATTCCACACACACCTATCTGATTCAAATTAGGCAATTCACTGCCTGTGTTATGGTTACCGGGAAGCTGATGTACATACGATATAATACTTATATACACATTTTTATTACACCCAAAACCGAACAAACAAATGTGCTCATCACGAAAATGTTTGGGCTGGGTGGGAATAGTACCTACCCACGAGCTCCAGTTTCGCAGAAGCCTTAAAGGCGGTTAAAACATCAGACAGACGGGTTGGTCTCCGCTTCGTACTAAACAAGCGCGGTGAATTATGCTCGAGTCCTCCCGCAGTTGTGCCATTGGTGCCCAGCATTGCGACATACAGAGTGTCAAGCCGACCGGTATATTTTACAGGAATGTACAAGATCGTGTACGTACTAGAACGTCAGAATTCTCGAAATCAATTTACACAAAGACGTGAGAACTCTTAAACACCAGACTGTTAGACTTAAACACAAGCGTAATTATTGACGTCACAAAGGAAATTTAGCGCTTCCTTCTGTATTGTTTGATTATCTATATTTGAGAAGAGTCTCACAGAATGATTGGTCGTTGTGATATTAGGTTTTTTGCTGTCGAATTATGTATGCGTAAACCCAATGTTGAAGTGCTATTGACCATTAAATTAGCGGTAATATTTTTATAAATTTCTAAATGTATTAAGCCTCATAAGTGAAAAAAAAATATTGGGCTATAAAACAAAGTTACTGCATTCCTACAAAGGCAGGTTGTCCACCTGATGGCTTTAAATTACGTGCTGACCATCTACAACCACATTTGATAACGTAATATATTTTACTTTTGAGTAAAAAACGCATAAAATGTTATTCTTTTACTCCTATGTTTTATGTTCTTTCTGGCATTAAAAAAAATTCATAACAATTTGAAACTTAGAATTATGTCCAGTACCTACCAATTATCTTTACATTTATTTGTCCTTTTCGTAACTGTTAAAACGCATAAGTATATCTCTGTCTGACAATAACATTTCAAACGTGTTCCGAATTCAAATTTCAAATACACGATAACTTTACATTTCAATAATATACTAGCTCGAAAGCTGAGAATAATGACGATCATCGGCACACGAAGCATTCCAAGCAAGTTGTTGATTGCCTCACAACTTTGCTATTTCCAATAGGTAACAGAAAACCCAACATTACATTGCCAAATTAAGTTTTATAATAATGCGATAGGATGTGCGACAATTATTCAAAATGGCCGTCAATTGTAATGACAGCATGCGAACAATCTCAAATTTTCCAAATGTAACAAATTTAAAATAGTATACAAATTTTATTAATGTACGCAATATCTTGTTATTATTAATTTTAGTTTAATCCGTGTATCCGTTTGATGATAAGCGATGTTTATTTTTTCTGGTCGGTATTAAATTCGTTACAGACAATAAATATTACCCGCTGAAACATCACGGAAGTTTCTGAAGAGGTTTACGATGAGACGACACAAAAAAATATTCAACTTGTGCTACGATTGAAAAAATTTTCGTTCGGCTATAATCTCTATAATAAACATTTTTAACGGAAAAATGTAAATTCGGAGAACATTAATTTACAGTCTTGTTATGATTGATAAATTATTTTTTGTTAAGTTACTAACTACACTTTTGATGTGAGTATCATTAAAAACCACTAATAATACTTATGTAATGCTATTATTCGTTAATATAAACTTTTAACTTGAAATAACACTTGTACTTGTATAATTTTACAAATAGCTCAAGGAACTGCCTCGTTGGTCGTGCGGTTGCTAGCGCGACTGCTGATCGGGAGGTCCTGGGTTCAAATCCCGGGTTGGGTGCTGCTGGATTTTTCTAATTTAGAATTTCTAGTAGTGACTC
>DWUN01002985.1:0-12779 GCA_018249975.1 Passova gellias
TAAAGATTTAAGGGAACAAGGGGACATGACAGACATAACATGACAGAGAAAGCGACTTCGTTTTATACTATGTAAGATATGGATAGCTTTGTACTAGATATTCTTAGAAAATAGTCCATTTTTAACTAACCGCTAGATAGCGCGTAGTATATTTGGCACCGTTTGACAAACATTTGGTAGGTAATACGCCGTCGGAAGTTTATAAATGAGAATTGTTTTTTTTATACAGACAAGCTCTGCCGGCTAACGTCGTACAGCCTGACCATAAATAAATAGTTTATTTATACCAATATCTGTACCGATTATATTCATATTTGACGGGACGTACATAATGTTATGTTTGACAGGTGAACAGTTTATATGGAAAAAATAAATTGCTACTATTTTCCTCCGAATTTTTCCTTATTCTCTCAGCTTTTAAACCTTCCCTGAATTTCCACGATTATTTTAAAACCAATATTAGCCGAATTGGTCAAGCCGTTGTCGAGTTTTCCGCTTAGCAATACATTCGGCGATTCAGTTTTATTTATATAGATATAAGTCCATTATACCGCGCTGAGAATGTACATTGGATTTGATCCAAGCCCATGAAACGGATTTTAAACCGGTTTACATAATTCAAGACGCACTATCTAGTAGCTTTTGAAAGAGCTAGAAGTATGAACATATAGGAGTTATAATTTTTTGGCGTAAACTTTGACATATTTTTTTTATAACGACCAGACAAAGAACAAAGACAACGGTAACTGGAAACCTCATAAATATATATATATACATACGATATAATACTTATATAGATATTTTTATCACGACCAGACAGAGGATACAAATGTGCTCATCACACAAATGTTTGTTCTGGGTGCGAATCGAACCCCGACCTCCGGTAGCGGTAAGGGTTTCTATCCACTCGTCCACGAGGCCAGTCAAAAATTTGTAATTAAATTATACAAATGATGTTGAGACTGAAAGTCTTGAAATCTACTACTACGTCATCATCTCACGCTGCGACGCTGTCGCGCGTGGGGAGTTCGGGCCTCGAGGTTTCCCTCTCTACCCGCGCTGGACTCATGGGGACAACTGCCCCACGGTGAAAACACCCCGCCACTGAAGGCGGCGGTGTGTCAGGGTTTCCAATCAGCCGACCGTGAGGCCAGTAAAAGCAGCACTGGCAAGTGATTAGCCCGTTGTGTTGATAAACAAGAGCGAGGGCGTAATTCGTTGCGAACGCCAGGTAGGTACTCGAACTGTCCGCAAACAAACCGAGCAACGAATGTAAACAATAACAAACATTCGCTGAACGTAATCGTCACTCGCTCGGTAGTAAACATTAATTGTTACGCGCGGAAACGTACCGTACGGGAATCTGTGGAATTGCGGTGTGACGTTATTGGAACGCGAGACGGGCGTCAATGTTCCGTGGATTCTTGGAATCGTGTCCATTCTTCTTAATGCTTCGTATTGTCATTTTTGGAGTGACATGTTGTTTTTTTTGTTGCGTGACAGACGAATGTGCAAACGTTACTGCTTTACAACCATTCTACAAATATCAATTGACACAAGCATTATGTATTTATACTTGAAACTTATCACTCGGTTGAAGGTAATGATATTGTATGACCAAATATTGAAAATTGTTTTCTTTACCAAAGAATCTCTTGCAAATTTTTGTGAATCATGTTTACCGTTATGAAGTACGAGTTGAGAAATCGCATCGTATGAATATCATTCGTATTATGCTAATGGATGATTTCATAGATCCAGTCATCTTTTGTTACTGCAATATCGTTTTCGCACGTCGAAATTTAAATAAACGATCATTGTAAAACTAAAGTTCGGACTATAAAATGTCAACATAATGTTAGTAGGTATAATTCTGTTATCATTAATATGTACATTGTCAGTAGGAACTTCTTGGATCAACACAATAATGTTTTACTAAATTTACATAACAAATATTTATTTTACATTCGCGACCGTTTTGCGAACAAATGCTAATGTCACGTGCCGTTCACGTGTGTTCCACCGTTACGTTCGCGTACAGTAAATGCAACAGCACAACAAATTCGGCGGCGCTCGCTCCAACCGTTTTAAAAGAATCGTTCTCTTCCTGTCCTCCTGATCGCGACGCCCGCCGTGCCGTAACCGCATGCGAGGAGGTCAGGGTTGCCAGAGTTAATGATAAATATGATGTATCCGTGATTCTTTTCTGTTTCCGATAATTGAGAGCCAACCTTTAATTTTGTTGGTAAATTAGTTCAAGGCAAAATGTGGCTCGAACTTATAATTATGTAACATCTATTTATGTACACGTATTTGTGCAAATAAACGTCTTTATCTAATTTTAGTAAGCAACCTGACGTTTTGTTTGAGGTTTATTTAAATATAATTGTATTAAATGATCGCCGCCAGCTCCAGCCATAATAATATTCTCATTCACAGAACCGTAAATATTCATAATTTGATCTTTTAAAATTCAAACCATTTATTACTCTTCAATCTCTTTAGCCGCATTTCTCCAAGTCTGAAACGTGTTTGAAACATTATCAATTCTTAGCCAAGGCAATGAATAAATAGACAATATAGGAAAAAAAAACGGTCTATCTCTATGATGTCTCATAGATTTTCGTAAATATTCATATGGTTCACCTCGTAATAGTAGCATTAATGGTAGTTTCGTAGATGTTTCGTTTCGATTTAATAATACGCTTGCGAAGGTAATAAAACACGCGATTCTGACGTGTACACTTGCGAGATTGATCATACCGAATTTGACTTTGATCGATCGCTTGACCTTGTCAGAAGGCGAGCCGCGAGGTGGGTTGAACTATTAACATTAATTAAAGAGACGTTGTACTGATGATGTACTGACGATGTTGTTCTACTGTACATACTCGTACATAATTTTCTCACTAAAAACACATTCCCGGTATTTCGGTATTCTGTCGGCATTTTTATGTGTTCCACATTCAAGTGAAGATGTCACAATTGGAAACATTCCGGGCGCCGAGAAAGCAGAGATGTTTATTTCAAACTTGTATTATGTGTTGGTTGTTGTCACTTATTGAAATTTACTATAAGCTACGTCGACTCAATGCTTTAACATTGTACAAATTCATGACTAGATGCTGTACCTATTGTATACCATAGAGAACATAAAGGTTAAACTTCACGGCTTTGCTCTAGAAACAAGAAAGTGTGTGTGCGTGTGTGTGTGTGTGTAAGGAAAAAGTATGTGTGTGTCAGCTCCAAGGTACGATGGGACTTTACTCCTCATAAAAACAAACACGTGACGCCTCAATTTTCGTGTTACACTTGATTTTACTCCTCATAAAATTTCCTTACCGGTCCCTACAACTGTTAAGGTTTCTTAAGGAGTAAACTCCAAAAAGAACAAATGGGCGGTGAACGTTTTAAAGTATGGTAACACCGAACGTAGCGATGTGAGTGACTGATAAGGGTCATCGGGCTGGGTCGATCGCACGGCGATTCCTCATCGATGACTCAGCGCGCACACTGACAGACGGACAGGACACACGAAATTCGATAAGATATCGAGTTGCATTACATCCAACAGGAAGCTACATACGTGAACTATAAATAGAATTGAAGATATCGTCGGCTCTATGAGCTCTATGTTTGTGTGTGATTGACTCTGCTTATTTGTCGAAGCCTGCAAATGGAATAACTCGACCTAATTGATAGCTTCATATTGTACAAACTCCGATAGGTTTATTTATTATTATTATTATTCACATTTTATAATAACACCCAATAACTGGTAAGGTTACAAAGGGCGAACTTAATGCCTAGTTGCATACAGTACCAGTCAACCAGATAGCTTTAGTTTATAGTCAAAACATAATTAGAAAATTAGTATAGATTTACACTAAATGACATGTGAATTTTCATGTTTTAAGAGCGGATAAAGATTATGTTTAATAATATTTCATGCAAAACGTCTTTCAGAATACCGGTTTTATCCATTCAGGTAAGTTTTCTGATGTGTTGTTTGATGCACTAACGCATTATTGTAACAATAATAATGATACTGTTCATCGGAAGATATTTGAGACTATTACCTACTTCAAGCACTGTATGAATCCATTCGCACAATACAAAAGAAAGTCGATAGACGGTTGTTGCGGCCGCTGGTCGTGTCGCTCGAAATTACACAAATTCTAAGAATGTTCTAGAGTGCTATTTTAGTGTTGACGTTGACATTACAGTCTATTCTTGGAACTCGGTGCGCGTTGTTGTGTTTATGGTGGGCGGTACTATTTCCGCATACAGAAATATAAGCGGACACACACATAACAACCTACAAAATACACACACACACACACACACATACATACAAATAAAAATCGCGTCGTTTTACTGCAAGTGTTCTTACATGCCTCTTATTTTATATAATACTACTTAGTACTGGTACGAGAATATGCTCAAATTCTGTGTGCCGCCATCTGTTTGCCAAGCCCTGAGCGTAAATAAAAATAAAAAAAGGCTATTTCTTAATTGTGAAATTTCATATAATCTCGAAGCTCTTAGCCAACTCATTAAGCAGAATTTAATTCATAATTAAAAACCTTTTCCCGCCCTGATATTGACGTTTGCGACATAACGTCACTTCTATTAGGAAATGTAAATGAGGCCGAACGATAATTGTAAAAAATAAATAGTCTTTGTTCTTCCTAAGAGTCCCATATTATATTTTATCAAATTTCATTCTGCGGGTTCAACAGGAAAACGTGGCAGACAAACAGGGTTACTTTCGCATTAATGATATTAGTGTGAGCTATTCCCCCAAGAAAACAAGGGCAGGCGTCGCGATTTATTGTACAACATCTTTTTAGGAAAAATAAACGTGTTTGCGCCCACTTTTTATAACGAAACGTAGCTGCCTCCCGCCGAGTCCATTAGCAGCATTATTCATAACCGTATAGGAGAAGCATTACATTTGCATGAAATACCTACAGCGTCGTAATTGAATCTTTACAATAAACAAACATATTCCATACTAGAACTACAAACACGGCAAATATCTTTTTACATGTAAAGACAATAGTATAAGATAATGATTAGTTAAGTTGCTGTTTATGTTAATAATGAGAATGTAATAATAGAAGATCTCTAAAAAAATCTTACGGTGTTATTTAGTCTGGCAAAGATAGTGCCTAGTATGTATCTGCCTTTATTCTAGTTGACAGTGAGACCGGAATAAAGGTGCTAAACGATATCTTGCTTACAAGTAAAGCATGAGTCGACTCGGAAAAATAAATCCAAAAGGCCCATTCAAACGACGGGCGGAAGTGAGCGCGCAGTTGAAAAAGAATCTCTTCGCAAGTGCAATAATAGCGTCCCGTCGGTTCGAGGCAAGAGAAGCAACGTAATATAATAGGACATTTGAAATGTAAAATTTCTTAACAAAACTTGAAACAAATCATTAGTGGTGACTGATCGTGATGACATAGATGATGATTATGACGAAGAGAATAAGAATAAGAGAATTTTTTTGTCAAAATGAAGTTGATCGCCTTATGTAGCGCTAAACTAAGTCTAACCTTTGCAGTTATAATAAGCATGTTAATTGTAGCGATTTGCAATTGTGGTAAGCGTTAAATGGAGTTAAAGCCTAACGAAAGCAGAAAAATAACAGTTTCTACCTTCTTATTCGTCGTCCGTGTAAATGGATGCAACATCCGTGTACTACAGTAAAAGTTGCTTTAGATCTGTCATCAAATCAATCCAATACATACATATATGTGTACTAGCTTTGCCAGCGGCTTCACCTGCGTGGAAATCAGTGTATCGCAAAGTTTTCTTTGTCAAAGTTGTGACATTTTCGTATAACGGTGAAATTCCTGAAAAACCTAAGAAAAGTGGGAGAAAACAGTAGCCTATGTTGACCCCAAGACCCTCAAGTATCTCTATATGAAATTTCATCACTATCGGTTCAGCGGTTTGGCCGTGATAACGTCACAGACAGACAGACAGACAGAGTTACTTTCGCTTTTATAATATTAGTATGAAATAGTATGAATAGTATGAATTCCTAAAAATGCATTAAGTTACTTATTCTTTAGTTATTCATAAAAAATCGTCATATTTGCGCATAATTGAAAATGTTTTTAGTATCCTACCAGAGCGTGCGACAGTGATTGGGACGCTCGTATGAAATAACCTCCCATGGCTTTAGATTTGTATTAGACTATGATACTCCATATAACCTCGCTTTTCAGTTTGAAGTGTTTTACTTATTCGCTTCCTTTGTAAACATGAAGAGAGTGATTAATGTAGACAAAGCGTGTTAGGTTTGCAAGCACAGAAATATTTGGCACTCGGTGGTTTCTGCCTACCCCATTCGGGACCTGTCGTCTTTAAAAGGAATGTTTTCATGTTAAAACTACTAAGAGGTAAACTCTGCTACCTAATGATAACAATGAAGAGCGAATAATTTGAGTATTTTAAGTAAATCTAATTCTTGTATGTATTAAAACATCAGTCTGTTCCATCGACCATTCAAACGCGCCATGTCCGTCGTTGCTAAAATAGATAGATTCGTATCGCCTACATTTTTTTCGGTACATACGAGTAAGTTAATGCATGAAAAGTATAGAAAAGTAAACCAGATGCGGCATTGTTTATGAACAAATTATATGCGCTTAAAAACATAGCAAACCAATTTATTTGCTGCGAAATCCAATTTAAAGAAGTACCTAGGAGAAGAAAAGACACTATATAAATTAACATCAC
This sequence comes from Passova gellias, assembly GCA_018249975.1. Taxonomy (NCBI): domain Eukaryota; kingdom Metazoa; phylum Arthropoda; class Insecta; order Lepidoptera; family Hesperiidae; genus Passova; species Passova gellias. The sequence goes on from DWUN01002985.1 coordinate 6,754, forward strand.
CACGTCGTCTACGAGAAAACGAGCTGTTCTTAAACCAAGTATAAAAAATTACAACTACATTTTTACTTGTAGCGAAGCACAGCGTATTTCTCGTTGAAGCGACGGAAGTAAGCGTCTTTCGCGCCATTAGCTTTTATAACAAAAAATTAGCTGGCTTCTATTTTTTTACCGTCTGCGCTTCATGACGAATTTAATACGGTTTATTAAAGCTCCTCTCCACGAGAAATTCAAATAGGATTATTATGTTGAAACGTTACTCGCAAATACAAATTACTCATGGCAAATGAATTACACTTACCCTTCGTGAAAGTATTAATACTAATCTTCATGCATGATAAAAGTTTTGTGCATTGTTTTCCGAGCTTGTGGTAGAATTAAATTATTTAGACAAATAATATCATGTAATTGTTATAAAATATAATTAAATATAAAATAAAATATATATAACTGTTATATATTAACGCAAAATTATCTAGTAATACCTGTTACATATTTTGGTTGTATGTTTGGTTGGGTAATATAGTTTGTTATGTATTTGTTAATATCGGCACCATATTTGTACAAATAAATAATGCATTCTGTGATGGTTCCAAATTAATGTGCCGTTATCAATTATAAAAAAAGTCGATTCGCGCATATCAATGTCTAATTATTTACTAATTTAATTTAAAACTTAGGTAATACCAAAAAGATTGTTCCGATGCTACTTGAAGAATGAAAGACTGTAAAAATTAGGGGATCAGAGGACGCTCGGCCGTTGTAAGAATAATAATAAATGTGAGAATGTAAGTACGATGGCAATACGTAAATCGATTCAGGATGTATTTTCTTAAATGAGCGTACAAATTCCGGCGTCTGTTCCAATTTATACGCGATCCGACGGGCCAGCTCGCGTTCGTCTCCGTCCAACCGTCAAATTCATTTGCATTTCATTGGGGCGTTATCTTGTTACGATTTATCGATTCTTTTTTCCTGTTCGTCACTAATTCCATAATATTCAATAGACCACTTAAAAGGATGTCACCTTCCACCGTTGAAGCTTTGAACGGTCCGTAGAAAACAATCTGTAATGCTTTTAATTGATTTCTTGAATGAAATGGGAAAATTGGAAGAAATCTTTAAATTTTCCTTTTATAACGTTAATATCCTGATTATAGAAATATTCTGGTTATCTATTGTAATCAAAATTGATCTTTACTTTAGAACTTTACAGCCTGATAATCTTCGCAAGAGCTTGTAAGTTCGTACATTAGATTGCATTCGATATGCGCAAAGCATAATACGCTTGAGCGGTTTGTTTAAAGAGTAAGTAAATTCCGGAAACATGCAAAATACCTCTTTTAAATTTACCCTCACGTGCATTATTGATTGAGCTTCTAATATGCTCTTTAAAAGCTACGTACCTGCTCCCAATTTACAACCACTAAAACTACTATGAACTCTATTCAATTTTCAGTCGTGGTATGAATTTCAGTGCTTATTTAACGATGCTTGATATTAAAGAGTGCATTATAAAGGTACTAACTACATCCAACTTGGTAATGGATTTTGAATTGTTCGAGTGGCAGCTAACATACTCGTAATTCACCTTTTCCTAAATTACTTTCTGATAGAATATATTTTGAGCGTAACTAACATAAACTACAGGTGTTTTACAGATTTCATTTTGTGTTTAGTCGACCATAGCTCGCCCAATAAGTTATAGTACGTATTTAAACCTATAGTAACTTCGTTTTGTGAAAATATTTAGCAAATAAGAGATTCAGCTTATAGTACCTGTAAATTACAATAGCTGTTACACCTGAGTGATCAAAATAATTTATTTTGTTCACACGTCATACCGTTTATTGCTTCCGTAACGCCATCTGTAGCTTATATTTGACAAAAACGCGTTTTCACATATAAATGATACATTTTTCCGGCAGAAAAGCCTACATCAGTACCACGCCCTTCAGCTATATCCATACCAAAAATTACACTTTCGCATTTATAATATTAGCACGGATGTAACATACTACAAAGTATAACTTAGTTTGTTTATGTTGCAGGACAAGCCCTTAAGGTGTAAAATCGGCTTTAGAAACCTACCCTGCAGTCTTCTTTTTATGCTCGATTTCCTCTGTTTTATTAAAAATATCTGGCAACCTTACTGAGTAGGTACAGTGTACAGCTCGGTCTATTTTTCGCAGCGCTTGTAATTTTCATCTCGAACAGCGGCGAAGTAAATCTACAGTTGAATATTAAACGAGAACTATTATTTGCCCTTTTTTACATTAAGCGTATTAAATACAACTGCAGCATTCTAATGAAAGATGAAGCAACTGTTGCTTTAAGCACAGTTGTCCGAAAACTACAATTTTGAAAACAAAATATGTAATGTATACACAGGTGAATTATTAATTGGATTTAGATAGGAAATCCTAAATTTATAGCCGCATTTCAAAAATCTATATACAAATACATATGTAGAGCGTACAAAACAGGCCCATTATAGTCGTATGAATATTGAAAATAATGGGCATAACATCGACCACTTGCTTGGTTAAAATATGAGAAATATGAGACAGATAAATATAATTTTCTTAAAAAAGAGCCCTTTCTTTTTTTTTGTCGTTCATCATTACTTTCCGAAATTTGATCCTCATAAACAAGACACTCGGATAGCAGACAAAGGATTTGGTTTCACTCCGGTCTGGGAAAACTGATCTTTTTAAATCTAATAATATTATCATCTTTTTTTTTTAACTGGCCCCGACAATTATTCGAGTATTTCTTGCTCTTTTATATCCTTCCGAATTTAGTCATACACACCTATTTAAATATTGACTATTCTAAGCACCATGTTATTTGTATTCTATATCGACACTCAAAATTAAATTATAAAAAAAATATATAATAATAATAATAATAATACTACATAATTGGCGGTGTACTACACTCCTCTGCCTACCCCTTCGGGGATTACAGGCGTGATGTTACTACATACATGTTTATACTACCGAACCTCAATATTTTATACTTGTTGAAATACGTTGAATAAACTTATTCTGGTCGAGGTATTCCGGGATTGACTCATTAAAATGAAAGACCAGCGTATAAGTATAAAACAGCTGTTTTCTCCGTTTAATATGAAAGCTGTCGGAAGTATTGTCAAACTTGGTGTTCGTCTTTGTTTACAAATTCGTTTTACGACTCCCGAATTATTATTAAGCACATTCGTTCGACTTCTGTAGGTGGCGTGGATTAGAGCAGATGACCAGACTATCTTAACGCTCCACACTCGTCTGGTGACGCACAGCTCACGTTATGCAGTCACCAACGACTCTCCAGGTTCCTGGCAACTGCACATTCGACCTCTGAAAGTCGAAGATCGAGGTTGCTATATGTGTCAAATAAACACCAGCACCATGAAGAAGCAAATCGGATGTGTTGATGTTTTGGGTAAGTTTACAGTGTTTATACACGAACCAATTTTTTACATTCCGGATAAAAGATGCTACACGTAATCCACATTTTACCGTTTACACGTACTCGCGTGAATATATTTCTCCGGAACTTCTCTAACAGGACTAGAGATGTATTTTCCTTCATACGAACTAGATAACCGCATTACTTTGTAACAAACTTCTTACGAAGCTGTTGTGTGAAATTTTTATCACGGCTACACTTGCGAGGGCTGTTCATTGTCTTAACAAGCCAAGTGTTTTGTAGTGTACTGTCATTTTAGTAAGTAGTTATCTGACAAAAACTATTACGTTTCAGCTCAAGAGAATTCCTATTTAATTTATTTAACATCGTCCGTCCAATATATCAACACCTGTTATTCTATTCCTATCATATCGGAGTTGTACACGCGTGAAAACCATAATTCACGATACTATCCAAATATTTTCAACAAGATACAATCCATATATAGCGTGTACAGCATATATTTATATTGTGGCGATATGCTTTATTTTTATTGTTATCACCTACAACCATTTTGGTATGCAAAATCAAAACTGTAACACTTATGCGTTATTCGAAACAAACAGGAAATTGTTTTACCTATATGCCTATTAAAGAGCAGTGAGTAATACAATAACGTTCCATATTTAAAACTCAAAACCATACGTTGTAACTTACATGTAAACAAACAGTTTTAGTAAAGAGCTCTCCAACTTTAGGGCTAGTGACTGTATTGGTCCCAGTTCGGCACTCACGAACGAATTGTCCCGACGATTAATCGCGCTACCCGGAACAAATAGCCGATGTGCTGTAGAGATTGATCTGAGAGCGACTATTAATTCCCTGTCCTACTATATTTTGTTCGAAAAGCTTGCCTGGAATGAATCCGACTATCTTTATTTTACTACATGCTTATGTTAATGCTTTTCGTATATATTTACAAGAATATGTTCCCACGTGTAGGATTAAATTTATCTGCGTACCTACTATTTGATGGTATGCGATTCTCATATGTGTGAAAAAATCCGTAAAAGAATCGTAACATTCTATAACGTGTTACTTACTAGTGAAATAGATTGTTACTGATTACAATAGCTGTGACATAATACTGAGCGATTACATAATAAGTAAGCGATTATCGTAAAGTTGACCTCTCAACAAATCGTATAACAAAACTCTAATATAGAAATATATCAATCATCGTAAAGCTCAGGTTGATACTATCTAGTGAACATCGTTATCAGATACGTAATGCGAAACGCAAAATTTATTTTCATACACAATTACATTAATTAATTTTAAAAGTCCTATAAATATTTATCAAAAGATCCGTATCGTAAGATTTATGTAGGTACAATTTCGCCCAATGAATAGAGAAAAAAGTAACCAAAAAAAAGTAAATTTTTGGTGGAAATTTATTCCTTTAGCGGCGAATAACAATTCTATGACGTATAAATTACGGCGTTCACGTCGTTCGCCATTGTTTTAATACCAACGCAATTCAACTGAACAGAATTAAGTATTATAAGGCCTCATTTTAATCTATGGAATATCGCGAATATCATAAATCATTTTTTATTTATATTTGAATTTTGAAAAATATACACATTACGTTTTCATAACTGGCTTATATAATTGTTTCTATATCTACTAATATTGTTGCTGTCAGTTTGTTTCGTACCACGATCTTCCTCTAGTTATCAAGACTGGTGATATTATAAAACACACTAGTGAAGTTTGTTTTACATCATGCATAATATTATGTGCCTTTAAACTTAATACAAGCGGTGAGGAACGGCATTTTATGGATAACCTAGCTTAGCGATATCTCTCTGCTACATTGTTAGTAACTGTATTATATTTAAAACAATAGACTGTTGATTACCAGCGTAGAGCGACTTGCAGTATACAACTGTCAAAATTTATATGAAAAATTAGTTAAATAGTAACACTGCCAGTTTTTTGGAGTGAAAATTTGAAAACAGCTTATATGTACCTAAATCACTCATAAAACATGATATAGTAACCATAAATTTCGTTCTAGTGCCACCAAATATAGTCGACGAGGGCACGAGTGGAGATCTGGTCGCTAGGGAAGGAACGAACGTCAGTATTTCATGCAAAGCCGACGGGCGTCCTCTACCGCGGATACTCTGGAGGCGGGAAGATGGAACTAACATACAACTGCGAAACGATCATGGGGAACTACATAAAGGTAACCAGTTTAACTGATCATATATTATAGCAAGAATAACGTGTGAAAGTATTAGTAAAACAACAAAGGGCAATGATGTTATTTTTTCCGAGCCAGTGCGCATAATTACCCGCGACGGAACGGAGACGGTATATGCGTTTGGGGTGAGAGGATGTTTGATTGTGTGTTTGTTTGTTTGTTTGTTTGTGCAAACCAATTTTACCATTTATCTCCAAAACCACAGGCCCGATTTTAATGCGGTTTTCAGTGATGGGTTTTGATTTGATTGGTGCATGTTCGTAGATAGGTGTTACGGTAATAACTCACCAGGGGGCGCTGCAGTAAACGTTTTTTGTGCAAACCAATGTTACCATTTATCTTCAAA
>DWUN01002986.1:0-12777 GCA_018249975.1 Passova gellias
GGTGAAATGTGGGGGTGTACTACACTCCTCTGCCTACCCCTTCGGGGATTACAGGCGTGATGTTACGTTACTATTATTATACCATCACGCGAAGTCAATAACGGGGTAGGCAGAAAGCAACGAGTGCAAAATATCTCCGTCCTTGCAAAGCTGTCTATTTGAAAAAAATGAAATGAATTGAATACGAAAACAAAACAATATAATGTTAACCTTACAAGTTCAATAATTGGTTTTTCTCGTAATGTAAAGGTGTGCTAAATGATAGAATTTCCGTTGTTAATAATATCAGAATTGTAAAAAAAAAATAATGTTGAAAATCCTCAATTGTCATCATACCTTCATGTGAAGTTTAAATGATTTCCGTGCGCTGAGCGGCTTGTATTTGCAGGGGTCCAAGGAACAGTATAGCTTCCTCGCTTCAGGGTGCTGGGTTTCAAAATGGCTTCTTATATCGCTGATAGTGGTGAAGACCACGCAACAGACACTGCATTTCAGTAGAAATGTACATAGCTCTTGTTTTTCGTTTGGATGCTTGTCCAAATGATGGTGTATGAACCATACCTGTGCCAAAACATTTATGATTTGAATGTATTTGTAAAGTAATATAATATATAGTGATATGCACTACTTCACAGGCGTAACCAGGTTTTAGTATCAGGGGAGATGTCAAGGGGGTTCAAGAAAATCAAACGACAAAAGAGTACATAAAAGAATTTCATAAGAAAAATATTAAAGTAAGTTTTGAAGAAAATCCAGACAACTTAGGTAATAAATGAGAAATGCCGCACCTCGGTCCTTATTTTAATTTTGTGAATGTGAATTTCTTCACTTTTTGAACCACCAAATCCCCCCCATTAATACACCCGTGCACTGTTTATGTAATACGATATAATTACGTAATATATTATATTAATGTTTTGTAATATGTTACCTTGTCGCTGAATTTTTCCGAACAATTTTTGCATTTGTAGAACTGATCACCAAACTTATTGAAATGTACCCTAACTTGGTGAGATTCTCTGTCGGTTTCATTCCAGAAGAGCGTGGGACAAAACCTGCATTTGAACCCCAAATGAGGGCTGAAACAATTGTCGTATTCTATCGACTCCCAATGTTCAGTCAAATGCTTCCTAGTCTCTATGCGGCTATTGAACTCCTCATCGCAGAACTGACACACCCACAGGTCCTCGAAATCGCCTAACTCTTCCAGAACATGAGACTCCAAGTCGTTGTAAGTTTCAAATGTTGTCGCGCAAATTCTACAAGAGAATTCGGGTACTGACTTTACGCTGTGTATTTTGCTCATATGAAAGAGAAACGCTTGGGCAAATTGAAATTTGGCATCGCACAGAGGACACTCTATGTCCATCATAACATCGTTTTTAGCGTCTTCCTTTTCGATATCGGAATTTTCGGGGACCAACTTCTGCGCGATGTTATTTAAAATCTGTTTAACATATTCAAAGTAGGATTTCTGGAGTACGATCACTTCTGTTAGAGTTATATCGAAGTCTTCGGCAGCGTCGAAATCTTGACTGTCTTCTACAGTTTCATTCTGATTGTCAAATTTATTCGAATTCTCTTGTTCGTCTTTTGGTTCTGCTTCTTCCGATGATTCATGTTTGATCTCCACAGCCAATGACTTTGTTGGATCTATAATCTCACTTTGACTGTTCTCTTGACAGTTTTCAATGGACTTTGGTTCCATGTCAACATAGCCAAAAGCATTTAGACCCTTCAATTGTCCATCGATAAATTGGGAGCTTACTTCGGCACCGTGAACCGTGAAAGGTGCATCAGTACCGGATATGATGCTTGTGAGACATTTCAACGTGAAGTGATGGAAGCCCATGTAATGATTGAAGAATGTGGAGGTCAAATTGTTAGATTTGGAGCATAGAAAGCAATGGAATTTCGGTATTTTCTTGACTTCAATGTCCCATAGGTTGTCATCATTTTTACTGGCCACATTAGTTACGTTGTGCTTTTGAAACACGTGCGTGTCGTAGGGCTCCCCGACGGGCACTCGAAAGTGACAGAGCCGACAGTGGACCAAATTGTGTACAGAGCTAAGGTGTTGTCTGAGTTCCTTTTCCGATTGGAATGTCCTCACGCATTGGGAACACGGCCACGGTGTGTGGAACTTGACATGTTCATTCCAACTCTCTCTATCACCGACAAAATATCTGAAAACCAAATTAATTTACTCCCGTCCCTTTAAACTAAGTGTCACAGTGCATATACTATTGAGGAACATAATATAATCAGTGACAAATATGACTGTAATAATCTGGAACACACTGAACCAAAGAAATAAGAGTCTAAAGAAGAAACCATCTAAGCATGAAATACCGGATATCAAAACTAAATGTTGGATGTCATTGAAGTTGGAAAAAAGACTTATTTCGAAAAAAAAATTTGGTAACTGGCTGAAACCTAGATGAGGTATGAACATAAGATTAATTAATAATAAAAATAGTTCACATAATAATATAATGCGAAAGTATTATTGAATACCATTAATTTTGTTACATATATTATAAGACTTTAATTCAACGATAGATTTGTTGGAGCACCCAAACATCGCCTTAAATCATATCAATGTTTTACTATTTACTTATTTCACAAATACACCGAATTTCCCATATCAAAATCCAGTGGACCTCACAAACCAATCAATGCATAGGACAATTTGTTCTATTCTAGACTACAATAGACTGAGGTTCACAAAGCCAATGTATGACATCTACAAAAATATGTGACTTACAATGAGTGAAAGTTTATTTGTAATGTGGAATAAAAGAATTTGAATTTGAACTTCTTCCAGTACCCCTGCAACTACTGAAGAGTGGCTTTCCACTGTGCAATCTACCCTTATTGTTTAACGAGGCGAAACAGTACGTGCGTGCCAATGCATGGAAAAATATGTGTCCTAAAAACTACAGAGCATAATGAGTCTTTATTATACTTAAAGATTACCTGCAAATACCACAAAAGTCCTTCCTATGATTAAGAACGTAATGCACTACCATTTTGGAGCGGTTTATAAACCAATCTGTGCAAAGGAGACATTTATAGGGTCCAGTTGGGTTCAAGTCTTTTAAATACAGCCAAACATCTGACGGCCTATCTATTACTGTCGGTGTAGTTATAATGTTGAGTTTGCGATTTATTTTAATCGTTAGTGATGACTTTTTTGACGGAGTTAACTTGTGTCTTTTCGATCCCTTTTCTTCTATCTTATAAAATTCACATTCAGGATTCTCATTATTTATTTTCTTAGCAGCTGCCAAAACGGATAAGGGCTCGTCGTCTGAATCATCGGATGCCATATCGTATTATTACCTAGAGAACCTACAATGTAAATTAAGGCCACAAGTGTTTAAGAGAGTTAATAAAAATTTGTTTAATAAACTAGATTATTAGGGCGACAAGCAAAACTGTATCTGTGTAATGTCTATCAAGTGTCTAAAACTAAATATTGACATAGTAGTGTTGTAACATTTGGGGAATAATAATCGATACATTAATATGATTGTTTAATCTATATAGAATTTATTAATACAATATGTGTATTACCAAAATATGCTTGATTATACCATAAGCTACCTTTGGTATGTAAAATTTTTCTTATCTTATTTATTTATTTTAGACCAACCATAGAACATCAATGGTATTAATTTGTAATCACTTTCATCAAGAACTTTTCATTTTACGCAACACTAGTATTACCTAAATAGCATAAATATTAGAACAAATATTATTGACAATAAATCATTACAATACGTATGTTTTAAGTAGCTTTGTAGTAAAGCAAAATAATATTAAAAAATTACGAACTTAGTATACTATAACTTGAGTCTCAACTTTCTTTACAATATAATATGCAGACAAAACTCTGTGAAAAAAGTTCTGTGTGAAATGAATCGTTTACCAAATATGTCCTCTCGTGGCAGCCATTTTATAGAAATCAATTTGTCTATGGTGAGATCTAAAGAAAGGTGAAGCTAAACAAAAGGGTAGCATGTAGATAGCAATTACTAAAATAGAAGTGAATTATATTGTAATACTGACTTATTAGACGTATTTTTAGGACAGAAGTAAACTAGTACTCAAGTTGTATTACATGTGTATCATACAAGTAAATAAAATGAAGCACAATGCATCGTGTAATGGTGGCCATTAGGAGTAATAATTATGTGTATTGGCATACTTACTGCCTTACGGACCGTCAGACTTATGTCTAAAAGGAAACTTTAGTGAATGTCTATGAACTTATTGTTGAACAATATGTAATCGAGTGACAGTTTTGTGTGTTGTGAGTTCGCGTATCGAGCAGCCAGTGAGACAGGTGATTCCGCATTACCATGGCTCAGACTCAAGGGGAGGTTCAAGTGGGCACGCCGAACCAACCCGTGAAAGACAAAGATATATACGCGTGTTTGCCGGATATGCGTACTAACGGCCCCCTGGGAACCGACGAGCCGTGTCCAGGGGGTGAGGAACTTCGGTGGCTGCCAGCACAGGCCACTGATAGAGATCTTGTAATGTATCTTCGAGCTGCGCGCTCCATGGCGGCTTTTGCCGGAATGTGCGACGGTGGCTCGCCTGACGATGGCTGTGTCGCGGCCAGTCGTGACGACACTACGATCAACGCACTCGACGTTCTCCACGACTCTGGCTACGACCCTGGACGTGCACTGCAGGCGCTAGTCAAGTGCCCGGTTCCCAAAGGCATAGAGAAAAAGTGGTCCGAAGAGGAAACTAAACGATTTGTCAAGGGTATTCGTCAATTTGGTAAGAATTTCTTTAAAATAAAAAAAGACTTACTTCCTCATAAAGATACTGCCGAGTTAGTTGAGTTTTATTATTTGTGGAAAAAGACTCCTGGTGCTAGTAGTAATAGACCACATAGGAGACGAAGGCAAGCTTCATTAAGACGTGTACGTAATACTAGAAATTCGCGAGCTGGAACACCTAAAGAACAAACTCCAGAAGCGACACCAACAGTGCCTGAAACGAATGGTTCGAGACCTTCCCCTAATCCTAAGGAAGCTGGAGAAATTAGTTCAGTGACAGAGGATGAAAATTCAGAGGAAGATAGTGATTCAAGAGATGCTGGTGATCTTGCCAAAGCAGATGTTAGTAGAACATGCGACAATCCAGAAGACTCACCAAGTCGAATGAGAACTAGGAATAAGTCAAAAGAGCAAATTACACCTAATGGAAAGAAGGGGCAGGATGAAAGTGATAGCGATTGTAAGACCAAGAAACCCATTAAAACTAATACACAAAGTAATCTAGCAAGTACAAATAATACACCGGAAAAAGTATTGTCATCACCAGTCAACAAGGATCCCAAAAAGAAAGTTGTTAATGGTAAAGTTGATGTCTCAAAAGTTAAAAAACGCCTTCCAGATGATGGAAAGATCGAAGGAATCATGGATGGTGATGTACAAATGAAAAAGAAAAGGGCCGATAATCCACCGGAAAGTCCGTCTGAAAGTCTTACAAATGATAGTTTTCCTGCAATGGATGAAACTGAAAGTGCAGAACCTGAACCAGAGGCATGTGACTTTAGTTTCAATAAGATTGATAAAGAAAATCCAGAACAGAATAAAGAACTAGATACTGAACAAATAAAATCCATGGAACATCAGGTTAAAACAGAAGCTGTTGAACCCACTATCAAAATTGAGAAAGATCCACTACCACCTATGTTCAAGGTTATATCTGAGAAGGAAGATAGACCTGCATTAGACCTTAAAACTGATATGAATACACATAAAAACCCGGAAACTATTGAACCTAGACCACTTGCAATGTTTCCTAAAACTGAGCTCATTATTCCTAAAGTGACTCCTATGTCTACCGATGTAATGGATAAAATTAAAATAAAAGAAGAAATAGATCCCGAAGAACAACTTCATAATCTGCAGAAGGAAGATTTCCCAAAAGATCCTCTTTCACACAGTTACTCTGGACATCCTATGAACCAACAAAATAAACCACTGAACTTAGAGAATACAAACTTCTTTGTAAAAGACAGCCATATATATAATCCAAAACTATCACATGGTATTAAAATTGAAGGTGTTACTAATAATATATTTAACCCTATGAACATTACAAAGGACAATTCAATAATAAGGAATGCCAAAGACTATAATGGTGGAATGCCTCCGTTTTCATACCCTGCAAATATTAATTTTGCAAGTGACTCTAATAAACTTAATCCCCATATGAATCCATTAAAGACTGTTATTAAATTAGAACCTCGAGATGAAGCTAATGAAATGAAAAGTCAAAATACTCCTGAAATTTTTACAGCTACAATATCTACTGCTAGTAAAGTTGATTCTCCAACTGCACCAAGATTAGATAATCTGCAAAGAATAAGTCCATCACCAACAAATGCTCGTGGAGCGTCTCCACCTCATATGGAACATCCTCCTACATCTAATACTGAACCTGTCTCGCCTGCTAATTCTCAAGAAATGAAATCACAAGAAGCTGATGTTGAAGATAAACAACCCACTGATCTAAAAACTCAGCCCGGCGCTAAACCTGAAAGCCAGAACTCTAGTATTAGACCACCAATATTTCCAACTCCAATTCGACCAGAAACTCTTAATATTAGGTCAACAGAAATACCAAATACAACAGTTCCAGGTCAAAGTATGCCGCCGCCTCTTAGTCAACCATCCATTACTGGTTTGCTCCCACCAGGGCCTTTAATATCGGTCGGAAGTGGTTCAAATGTTGGACCTTATGGATTTATGCCAACTGCATTGTATGGCCATCCTGGTCATCCAGGCCATCCAGGACTTGATAAACCTGGTTCAATTCCCCCTTTGATGCAACAAGTTCCTCCATCTCATGGTCATCCTGCAAGTAATTTAATTCCACCGCAATCAAATCAGAATGATTCATCTATGCCTCAAGATCTCAAAATCAAACAAGAAGTTCCAGACAATATGCCAGCTAACTTAACAACACAAAATGTGTCAGATCCGTTGCAATCATTAAAAGAAGTTAAAGTTCCAGGTTACCCGATCGGAAGTGCAATAGCACAGCATTTAAGTTCAGAAAGGGATCGAGAATCCATATCAAGTATTGATAATAATAGCAGACCGCCAAGTCAACCAACAAATGAAAACACAAATGTGCCTAGTGCATTCTTGGGACCAAGAATAGAAAGTATAAAGAAAGAACCGGATTTTTCACATCAACCTCATATAACTCCAGTGTCAACAAGTCAAAGCAGTGGCTCAGAGTCGACCAGTACAATACCACCAGTAAAAAGTCCTCATACGCCTACACCTATTAAAAGTCAACCAATTCACAATGGAACTCAAGGCCATGCTCCCCACCCTTCAGCAACAACATCTCCATTTTCGAGACATTTAACTAGTCCTTCACAACCTAGACAAATATCAGCATCCCCAGTTCAACCTAATATCCCAGTGTCTCATTCTGCTCTTAATTTAATGAACCATACACCACTCTCAATACCGGCGACAATACCTGGACCGGTTATGCATTCAGGACAACAACCAGGACCACACCCACATCCATTTGCTTCACATCTTCATCATCCTCATCATCACCTTTTACATCCATCTATATTTCAACTGTCAGCAGCAGCTGCTGCACATGCCATGCACCCTTACTATCCCCATCCTCATCCTGGTTACTCAATGCCCTATCCATATCCTTATGGACCATTACCTCAGCCTCATCCCATACCTCCTATGCATCCATCGTCTAGTACGCCAGGAAGACACGACCCAGTAAAACCATCAACTATAGAATCTACTACAATGCTTAGCTCTCATCTTAGTACAAGTTCATCGGTGACCACAAGGTCACTTAGAGAAATTTCTGAAAGCTCTGATGATCCGAGGAATCCAAATGCAACAGAAAGGCATCAATTACATGAGACAACAATGACTCACCATCATTCAACAAGTCACCATAGTGCTGTCCATACAAGTACAGAAAAACAACCACCCCATGCTGGAGGTGGCACAAATCACACTCTTTCAATTTCACATTCAACATCAAGCAGTTCTTCCCAGTCTATTCAGCACAAAATTAATACACAACAAAAAAGTAGTTCACATTCTAGTTCTCCACATCATTTATCAGCAAGTGTATCTCAGACTACAAGTTCATCTTCTAGTGTTAATGTAACAAATAATCATAATCATACTCATCACCATTCTCATCATCTTGCTCATCATCCAGAGAGATTATCACCTGCTGACTCTATGCTTCTGAGGCATCATCCCAAAATGCTTTCTGGTAACCCAAATCATCTAATGATTCAGCCTCCTTCAATGGGCCATCCAATGGGTTTAGGTTTACCTCCCGGTCCTGGACCAAGTTCAATTGAAAGTCTCCGACTGCATGCTCAAGCAGCAGCAGCTTTACAACCTACACATCCTAGATCAGGGTCACCACATCAACTTCCACATGGGCATCCACATTTGAGAGGTCCTCCAAGAACAATACCCGATGATAATCCGGAACTTAAACTAGAAACGCAATCACAACCGGAGGAAGAAGAAATTCCAAGTCCAGCACATATACCACATGGTCCGAGTCCAGAACCAAAGATCGAAGATACTGAATGTCATCGATCACAATCTGCTATATTTTTGAGACATTGGAATCGAGGCGATTATAATTCATGTACGCGAACAGATTTAATATTTAAACCAGTGCCAGAGTCAAAACTTGCCCGTAAACGGGAAGAAAGACTGAGAAAACAAGCCGAACGAGACAGAGAAGAAAGAGAAAAGATAGCTCAACAGGCTCATAGGAAAATAGCAACACCTGAGAAACCTGAGACAAAACCACCGTCCAGAGGTGCTATTGAAACGATAACTTCACCTTACGACAGATTTCCTCGTCCACCTGGATATCCTGACACGCCTGCTCTGCGTCAGCTGTCAGAGTATGCGCGACCACATGCCGGATTTAGTCCAGGGAACTTACCACGACATTGCATGGATCCGATGCTTCAGTATCAGTTGAGCTCTATGTATGGTGCGGCTGGTGCGCGAGAACGGCTGGAGCTCGAACACTTAGAAAGAGAAAAGCGAGATAGAGAGATAAGAGAGTTGAGAGAAAGGGAATTGAATGACAGACTAAAAGAAGAGTTGTTGAAAAACAATGTCGGCCCTCGAGGATTAGACCCTCATTGGCTAGAAATGCATAGAAGATATGGTATGCCACCACCACCTCCACAAGGTGCAATACCTGTACAATTTGGGCTGTACCCGCCGGGACACGGACCGGCTTCGCTCTCGCAATTGGAACGTGAACGTTTGGAACGACTCGGCATTCCTCCGGCGGGCGCTGGGGGTCCACCGCCTTCCGTTCCCGTGACCGGTGCGCCTCCGCATCATCCACACCATCCGCACCCAGGAGTCGCAGCGGCACAACTCGAGGCGGCCGAGAGACTCGCATTGGCTGCGGATCCCATGGTGAGGTTGCAAATGGCCGGCATCAATCCGGAGTACCACGCGCACACTCACGCCCACACGCACGCCCATTCGCATACTCATTTACACCTACACCCGGGCCAACAGGCTGCACAGGCGCAACAGGAGGCGTTAGGGTTAGGTCTCGGGGCCAGTGCGCCTTATCGCCCTCTCGCCCACCCCGACCTGCTGAGCAGGCCGTACGCCGAACAGCTGGCGCACCAAGCGGCCGCTCACGAGCAACTCCAAAGACAATTGCTCTTGGAGCGCGAACGAGGCTACCTTCACCCGGCGCACCACGAAGACTTCCTGCGCCAGCAGCGCGATCGAGAGTTGAAGGTGCGAGCGTTGGAGGAGGCGGCGCGCGGATCGCGCCCTTAGTAGTGTCGTCGTAATAAAGTTAACACGATGGTTACGAAACCGTTGTAAAATAAAAGTGTTCACACTAGTGTTGCGCAAAACGAACGTTTTCGGTGTGACCTATACCTGTAATTTATATTTATAACTTAATATTTAAGTTTTTATAATATTTTTTATAGTTGCATGGTCATGTAGTAACGCTTGTTTTCCATGCTCAAGTTTATTTCTTAACTACTAGTCATAATTAAAGATTATTTGTGAGAGACTAGATGAAAGTCACACATTTTTATATAGAGTGCTGTTAGTTTAAATTATTGTTTATATTTTTAATAATTAAGTTAAGGGCGGGTGCTGGTGTACATTCACGTGGATGGACCACGTGACTATTGTAATCGTTTATGAGATAAATAAACGGCGTTTTATGTTCGTGCAGTAATAATAATTTCAAAATGTATATTTTAGTGAACATTTATCAACAAACAAGACAAGCGTAAAGAACTCGGACTTGCCTTTTCTTATAATCTGGGTATTTTGAACGTCTATAGTATTCTTATATAAACGAAGAGTTCAATATGTGGTGTATACATTGATTATTAATTTTAGACACTTTTAAACATTTACTACATAGTTGTTGAAACAATTATTAATTAACAGAAGTCTTTGCCGATAGAAATTATATTATGTTGCAAGGTGTTCTGACACTTTGTAAACTTAATTACTTACACATATCACTGTAAAGATCTCGTGAGACGCTTGTTGAAAGATAGAATGAATTCATTCGATACGTGTTGCTAGTGACCGAACGCAATGGTTCTTCTACATTTAAAGAGTCAGCAGCTTAAATTGAAAGGTGAAAAATGACGACCTTGCGAGATCTCGAGATCGTTGATACCATTAATGAAATCATAAAAGCGTATTTCTGTTTCATGTAACTCGTTCGGGAGAGTTCCATTTTTGTAATTGAACATTATGTCTGCTAATGATACGTTGCAATGTTATAAACCGTGTTTTATGTTCGCCGATCATAATTAAACAAATGGGCGAGCTTTCTAAAAGTCGCACACATTATTTTTATACACACATAATGGAAGTTCTAATGTTATGATAACCATAAATTTCAATGTCTGAGTTGTTCTATTTCTGTATCGTCAATGACCATCGGAATATTTTCTATATTATTACTATAGTAATGTGACTCGACACTTTGTACGGGCAATCTTTTTTTCGTATAGCGTTCCACTTGCGAGTGTTGCAAGCGAAGCGTGGCAGCTCATCTTCTGTTTCGGAACGGTATCGAGAACATTTTTAACTCATTTCGCGATTGAGGAAACCATTATTTACATAATAAATCACCGTGCGGTATTAACGAGCCGAAAAGCGCCAATTCGCCTGAAATACTCCCTCTGTCTTGTGCAAAGAGAACCGCGTATATGTAACAACACATCACCAACGATCATAACAGAGTACCGTTGCAAGTTTGTAAGCCCTATTAGATTCGCGTTTAAATTTTAATTGGAACCTGAGGAAGTACAAAATGTAATTGTTTCAGCGAAATGTATATGTAGCAACAGCCTCGGATGTGTTTTGGCGGCGGAATTGTTTGTAACGAACTCCATCTGTTGTAATGGCGACTTTCAATTATCATCATTGTATCGTTTAATGTGTCACAGTGGGGATTGTTCTTTAATGCAACTTAAAAAATATTGTTTACATAACTAAGATGACATACGATACAGAGAAAAAAACGTTGTTTTTTTTTTTAATAAACCGAAAGCGAAGCATTTCCTCTCTTTAATTGTATTCTTCCGACTTTTCGCTAATGAACTTATGAATTAATAATTATGTGGTTAAAAAAAAATGTAAATTTATAGAATTTGTAATTTTCACCCGATGTACACATTCAAATTCTATTGCACCATATTGTAATATAAATCCCTTTGTAACAAATAGATCATATTAGAGTTGAGATAAAATAAAAAAAATTATAGATTATACTAGATTAAAGAAAATTCACGAAATCGCTTAGTAGGTGTTATGTTAATAATGCCATAGTTACTTTCCGATATTTAAAAGAGAAGGAGAAATGAGTATTATTTTTAGAGACAAATTATATCTTTTAATTAAGAGGTTGCGTGTCGGTTTAAAACTTCATTTATTTAGACAATAAGGTAAAATGGATGTCTTAGTGCTTTTGTGTAAATTTTTTTGAATAATATATGTGAAAAAAATCATTTTCTCGTTTCAATACCCATACCAATAATTTGACCGATTAGTATCAATAAGGATGTAAAACTAACAAAATAATTGTTAATTAGGTAATTTCCCGTAGTATTTTATAAGATACAAATGAATTAGCTACATAGATAAAATGTAAGGAACCGTGTAATCTGGTAAATATTATCAACGCATTTAATATTGTTGATAAGGATAATTGTGTCTATTGCCTATTCTAGTGTTTTACGATTTTAATGAGTTATTTATCTTAAAAAGAAGCACTCTTATCGTCTATGAGAATGGATGCAGATGTTGATAGCATACAATGAGCGTTAAACTTGAAATATTTATTTTTAAATCCAATTTAGAAAAAGTCAATATCCTTATCATACGCTAGGAACTTTGGTCTAAACTTCCTCGCCAGATGAGAGGAAGTTAATAGTATTTTGTTGTAAGAGATTAACGTTAAGCCATAAAGCTAGTGCAAGTTAGTAAGATCTTTAGCCAAGAACTTTTACAGGGTTTTAATTTTTTCCATGTGAAACGTCAATTGCCGATGCTTTAGGGTAAGGGCCTTTTTCCTGTCACGCAAGTTTGCGTCCGGTTGCGATTGTGTGTATACAGCATTAGTGTTGAATAATCTATACATATAATAAAACTGTAGAAGAGTTCAATTCTGTACATTGAATAAAAACTAAAAAAAATACGCCTA